>JAQZBX010023601.1:0-30716 GCA_029593785.1 Cabassous unicinctus
GCAGGGAAGCTGATGTGGCTCAGTGGTTGACCACTGGCTTCTCTCTCTCTCTCTTTCTCTCTCTCTCTCTCTCTCTCACACACACACATACACACACACAAAAGTCTAATGCCCTATTAGATGATTTCTAAGTAGTATGATGTTCTTAATATTTTAGTCATAAGATCACTGCCATCCAAAAACATTAGCTGATTCTGCTGGTTTGTAATTCACTTTATAATTACTTTTATTTTTTGCCACCTGAATCAAGCTTATTTTGGCAAGCATCTTTGCTAGGGAAATCCCAGATATGGACTTTACCAACACTATGGTAAAGTTGTTCTATATTTAAAAGCATTCTTTATAGATAGGTTACATGCCAAGAATGTTAATTACCATACACAATTATTCTCCTCTATAAAAGAAAGAAAGATTCTAAAATCAAGATTTCACTTGTAAGCATATAGGGCTTTAGTTTTTCTATCTATATTCTTAAGCACATCATTTTGTTCAAGCGTCTATTCTCATGGTATGTACATTTTTAAATTGTATGATTAAAACTACACTAGGTACAAGAAAAAACTACACTATGTACATAATTAAGTTCATTAAGATGTTACTTAACTCTTTCTTATAAAGGTGACACCATTTATTAAACTGAAAAGGACAGAAATCTATGATACTCAGGACACACACTGTTTAGAAAACCTAATTTGAAAGCTTTTGAGACCTGAAAAACAGGAATCAATCTCACTCTAAAGACTGTGGCTTTATATTAAAACCTTAGTTTCTTTCAAAATAGAGAAAATGATTCTCTCTTTCTCTCTCCCCCACCTGAGTATCCCTTCTGGAGAAGCCTGAGACTGTGCTGTTTGGTTGAAATCTGCTGTTACATATATAGTAACTTCTGTCAAAGAGAAAAGTCCTTGGCTTCTGTGTAACTTTCTGTTATGATTAAGCTTAGTAGCTTTTTTTTTAGAGGCTCAGAGAAATGACTACTTTTCATATTTTAACTATTTGTCTTTTTCTTTTCATTCCCTTTTTTTTTAAATCTCTTTTTTATTTTGTCCAACACCAAAAATGTCCTTACAGAAACACAAAGTGGATCTTTTCTACAAACTGCGCCATGTGATGAATGAGCTTATTGACCTGAGAAGGCAACTATTGTCCGGTCACCTGACTCAGGATCAGGTGCGGGAGGTTAAGCGGCACATCACAGTACGCCTCGACTGGGGTAATGAGTAAGTATGAATATTATTTGGGCATCTCTCAGATTCGTTTATGTTAACTCCATCCTCATGGAGTTTGTACCTCATCACGGCTTCCCTTTAATAATTAAACAAAATTATATTTGCCACTATGCTTTGATTGCTTTTGCTAGGAATAGGTGTTTCTTCTAGTTAGTGAAGGATGCTGGTTCTATCACTGAAACTATCAGCCTCAGTTTTCACCTCTGGAAAATTAAAGAGTTAGACTAGATTATCCTTTGAGCTCTTTTCCAGCTTTGAGCCCTGTGATTCTAGACCTGTTATCAGAATATACTTTTTTTTTTTTTTTAATCTTTCAGTGCCTTTTTAAAATATGACTTGGGTGTCCTTTACATTTATAGGCATGCAATGAATATGAATAAGCATACACAAATGGGACCTGTCTACATCTTTACTTCAGAACATTCTTAATCACTTTGTCATCCAAACATAGCCCTGTATTTATAGAGTGGATTATGGGTGTGATGATTTTTATTGTCAAACAAGTAAAAACGTCAGACTGTGGCATGGGAAATCAGGACAGATAATATTCAGATTTTATTTCTCCCTAAATTTTAATAATCTATATTCTTGGTACTTTTGTCTCATTCTCTTAAAATCATGGGCTTTGAACTTTGAAATGACCAGGTTGCTTCCTATTTAAGATATACAAAAATATATATATTAAGTATATTGAAATATATATGTTTAGGGAAGAGGATATGGCTCAAGCGATTGGGCTTCCACCTACCACATGGGAGGTCCCGGGTTCAGTTCCCAGTGCCTCCTGGAGAAGGTGAGTTGGTGCGACGGGCAGGCGTGGTGAGCTGACGCAACAAAGAGACACAATGAGGAAAGACAATGAGAGACACAACAAACCAGGGAGCTGAGGTGGCTCAAGCAATTGAGCGCCTCTCTCCCATATGGGAGGTCCCAGGTTTGGTTCCTGGTGCCTCCTAAAGAGAAGACGAGCAGACACAGAGAGCACACAGCAAATGGACACAGAGAACAGGCAGCGACCTCGAACAATGAGGGGTGGGTGGAGGGGCAGTAAATAAAATAAATCTTAAAAAAAAAAATATATATATATATATGTTTAGCTCTTCTCCCTTTTAGAACATCACTGAAATGATAGAAAATAAAGAGTGGGAGGAAGTCTACCAATAAGTGAGGTATATCAACCATTTTCAGAAGCTGTAATGTAGGTGGAGGATTAGTGACAAAGGATGCTTAGTATGTATAGTGGAAACTTTAGCTAATGACAGCGCTGGACTGCTGTGTAGCACCCATGGAGTAGACTGTGGGCCTTTAAAGGGGAGGATTGCTTAACAGTGTATATAGGAAATAATCCACCCCAGTGAACAGAAAGCCTGGCAGCTAGATGTTTCCTCTTCAGATAAACAAATACGAAAACGAAACTGTCTGAGGGAAAACTGGGCAACTGGGACCTTAGAGCAAAATGTTTTGGCTTTTAAAGGTCTTAAAGGTCTCAAAGTATGATGATCATATCCTTTCATTCACCAGAAAAAAACTTGCCAGTTACCCACCCACATATTAAAAAAACAACCCCTACATATTTTGTAGTACCTCTTAAATCTGAATGGACAATCAAGTATCACCAGGTATTTGAAGAAATAGTTTCAGAGGAGAGAGAAAGACTATAGTAAAATGTTAAAACTGGCCCCAGAGGAAACAGGTAGTATTAGAAATTAGCCAACATCAGACATCACAATTTCCATAAAAAGAACAAAGGCAATAAAGAACTTTATAGAAGAGACTCTTCCAGAGCCTTAGGATTGAAAGGACTTACCAAATACCTAGGATAATGAATGAAAAAATAAAAATTAGCAAGGTACATTAAGATATTTCAGTATTCTAAGGATAAAAACAAGATCCCAAAAAGGTGTCCAAGCAGAAAAACAGATCCCCTTACAAAAGAATAAGCATCAGACTGACCTCAGAATTTTGTCAGTAATACTAGATGCTCAAAGATAACTGAAAAATATCTTTAAAGTTCTGTACGGATATGATTTCCCGGCCAGAATTTTATAAACAACCAAACTATCTAATCAAGTGTGAAGACCAAATAAAGCCACTTTTAGGTATCCAAGGAAACATTACCTCCTACTTACCCTTTCTTAAGAAGGGACTTGATGGTGTGTTCTGCAAAGTGGAAGAGTAAGTCAAGAAAGAGGAAATATGGACTCTAATAAACAGTAGATCCAACCCAGAATGATGCTTTTGATCAGTAGAAAAGAAAAAAAATTCAAACCTAAATTGACTTTCATGTTTTTGAAGTGACAACATTCTATCCTCTCATGAGTGTTTAATGGGGTTTCTTGGCACACATCACAGACTCCTTGTATAATAAAACATATATTCAATTGTACCATAGATCAATGCTCTCTAAATCTAATCCTGGGCAATAAGAAAATGTAGGAAGATACAGTAAGTTAACTTACAGCATAGCTACTGATTCTTTCTCCTCAGCTCCAAACATGACTATGTTATAAAATGGTATCACTGTATTTGTTATAAAAATCAGTAACAGTAATTACTAATTGCAAATATATTATTGCTGTGTGACAAGCATATTGTTTCATTTGAGCTGGTATATGGCAGTTTGGCATAAAATTGATGAAATTATTTTATGCATCCCCAAAAGAGAAATACTGTGTTTTGAACTAATCCGTTCCTGTGGGTTAGAGACCCATTTGAAACTGGATTATGTCAGTGGGGCGTGATTCATGTTGAGTTTCAGCCGCCTTGCTGGGTCTGATGTAAAGGGAGAGACAGACTCACTCGGACAGATAGAGGAAAAAAGGAACTGGCATATTTGATTCTGCATTATAAGAGAAAGGATTGCTTAAGCATGAAGTCCCCAAGAGGCTGGACCCACGGAGCAGCTGAAGCAGCTCAGGAGGAGAGGGTGATCCCAGAGGGAAAGGAAAGACCTAGGCAGAGATCAGCGGCCACCTTTCTTCACCACATGGCAACATGCCAGAATTAACAGTAGCTGACTTTGGTGAGAAAGCTTCTCTGATGGTTCCTCAGTTTGGACTTATCACAGCCTTGGAACTGTAAGCTTTTACCCCAAATAAATTCTCTTTATAAAAGCCATCCCATTTCTGGTACTTTGCATTGGCAGCCATTTGGCAAACTAAAACATGATGAAGCTAACAGTTGCATAAATCATTATGCTGCAATTCAACTGTAACTAGAGACTAGCAAATGAAAGAGATAATTATTTTGAAAATATCTGTACCTCTTTTAGAATAAAATTTGGAAAACAGACCAATCTGTTGCAATCAAATCTGAAAACTTAAAGATGATATCTTGAAGACAAGTTTAAATTATACTTGAAAACGGACTAAGATCCCTTGGTTCCTCAGAGAGTTAAACATATGACCCAGCAATTCCACTCCTGGGTATATAACCCAAAAATTGAAAACAGGGACTTGGAGTATATATTTGTATATCAATGTTCATAATAGCATTAGTCACAATAGCCAAAAGGTGGAAGCAACCCAAGTGTCCATGCACAGATAAATGGATAAACAAAATGTGATATATACACCCAATGGAATATTAGTCATCCATAAAAAAGAATGAAGTTGTGATACATGCTACTACATGGATGAACCTTGAAGACTTCATGTTGAGTGAAATAAGCCAGACATAAGAGGGCAAATGTATGATTTCATTTATAGAGACAGAAAGTAGATTACAGGTTACCAGGGGCAGGGGGTAGATAGAGATGGGAAGTTACTGCTTAATGTGTACAAAGTTTCTGTTTGGGGTGGTGAAAAAGTTTTGGTAATAGGTGGTGGTGATGGTGGTACGTACAACATTGCGAATGTAATTGATTTCACTGAATTGACACCTATGTGGTTAAAATGGAATATTTTGAGTTGTATATATGTTACCACAATTTAAAAAAAAAAGACTAAGACCCTTATGAATACCTTGTCAATAAATTAGAGAGCTACTCCACCTTCATTTTCTCAACTGTGTGTGTGGGTGTGTTGGATGGATATTTATGCCTGTTTTAATAAACACATGAAAATCACGTATTTGCATTCCTGCCCCACTCCTTTTCTTCTCTCCCAATTCTTACCCTTCTGCTTTTTCCATCTTCTCCCCTCCTCTTCCACTTCTTTACCTTATCCCTTCCTCTCTTTTTCTTCTTATTATTCTTTCCTTCTAGTGGGAAGTAGTCATTCAATACCTAAATGTGAATTTGTAGCTCTATCCTTGTTAAAGGAAAAGGATACTTTGTCCCCCCAGACCCATAGGACTATTCTCTCTGGTTCTTGTGTGAGTATGCTCTTTTTAAATTTTCCTATTTTGAAAGAAGAGATAGTATACTGCAAAAATAAAGTCATTTCATGTCTTTAGGTTATGTGTAGGAGATTGTTCCACGGGAGATCTGAGCATTGATAATTATATCCATTTTTCCCATTTTGTCCTCTCATATTTCTACACTTTTTTGTTCTATTACACTTTTATAAATGTCATAAAATATTGACGCTTAGCACATGTTGGCATGGGGTGGGTGTACAGCCAATATTTACTGAATGTATTTTTGTTTTACTTGGTGTAATTAAGTATTAATCATAGGTATAATATTAAACATTTATGCCTTTTCTGTAAGTTCTTACACAGATATGGTTGCTATGCTTTTCAGAACCATTAATAATAATACATTTTTATTAAAAGTTTATTAAGTACATACAGCCATGTAACTGGCAAGTGCATGATCTCATTTACATGCACCAATTTAATGAAATACTACCATGCTCTTCCAAGACAAATATCATGGTATCCGTTTTATCTAATGAGGAAACTGAGATTCAAAATCACTTTTCCAAGTATTACATAATGAGTGGTAGAGCCAGTGTTTATCCCAGAACTGATCCCAAAGCCTGTGCACTTTATGCAGCACCTTACCATTTATCTTATTATTTGTGTTTGTCTTAAAATCAGGTTATTGCCAGTACTTTTAGTCTTTCGGTTATTTGATCTTTGTTCTATTCTCTAAGTTTGACTACTGTATGTCCCATAATTTATACGTGATATAACAGTGAGATCTTGCAAGGATAGATACTAAACTGGTATTATCCTATTTATTTAAAGTTTAAATTGAATGCAGAACTCCCCACATTTACATTTTTAAAATTTCCTGAGATTAGGAATTATTATTTATTTGGCTAAGAATTTGATGATTTATGGCATTAAATTTATGTGGCTTATTCTTGTTGGTTTATTTGCATATCTATAGACTCACACCATAAGTAAAAATTGTTAAAATTTTATCAGGTTAAATCAGCACTTAAAATATTGTATTCTTATGCTTTTAGGAATTAAAATACAGGAAGGACATAAAACAAAGCTGTGTTCAAGTTAATTAGACATTATCTCTGCTGAAGTCTCCTGTACAAAGAAGTCAGTTAATTACATTGACTATCCATTACAAATGAATTTTAAAATAATTTGTCTAGCAATGTAGTTTTAATGTGTTAATTTAATATTTTCAACATCGTCCATAAAGATGTAAATATAGCATAGCTAAGTTAAAATTGCATTTACCCATGACTGTTATAACCAAATTGATTTCTGCCTTGGAAAAAGAACTAAATGAGAAGTATTTTATTCTTAGCATAATTAATAGAGTTTTTATGATTTCTTCTTTAGGTAGAAAGTGTAGATTTTAATAAAATGTAAATATTTTATTAAGCTTTAGTTTAATTAAAATCATGTTTCTATAGATTATCAGTTGAAATAATTGATATCTTTTTATTGTGAATTCTCAAAGTCTAAGACAAATCACTAATATATAATTCTAGTTCTTGTATTCTTTCTCGCCCTCTCCATTCCTTCCTATCACTTTCTCTCCCTTCTTCCACCCCTTTTTCTACTTTTTTGCTCAGATTTTCACATATCCTATCCCACCCATATGCCTTCCTTCCCACTTAGTTCATGTCCATCACCAAAGGACAAAGAGTTTTGGCTGTAGTATTCGGAAACTTCAACCCCAACCCCTCACCCCCAGTAAGTTTCCTCTTAGTAGATTTTTAGCTAGGACCCAAAAAGACTTATGGCTCAATACTTTCCCTTTAAAGGCATGATGATATTTTCCTGCTTCAAGACACCTGAAATTAGCAATAGTTTCCAATGATTTCTCGGAGTTCTTCTTATACAGGATATTGCCCCAATCAATCAGTTCTTGCCCTACTCAAGAAGTCTGGGATAGCTATGTTTAAAGCATGAATCTATCAAAATCCTTCTGTGAAGTTTTTGTGTTCAGTGACTGTCTGTCTTTTTAACACACACACACACACACACACACACACACACACACACATCCTTGTCATCTGTTTTGCTCATCATTATACCCAGCACTTAGTGCAGCACCTGCAGTTGTAGACTTGTTTGGCACTACATGAATGTATCTGAATAACAAAGAGGGTTTGTTCTTATGCCTAGTGGCCTCTCACTCACAAGTTGATATTTTTTCCTTCTGAATTGATGTATTGACACAGAATCATCCCTGAAACTGTTATGGCTAAATTGATTACTATCACTTGTAGCCATTAGTACTTAACTTTCACCATTATTAGCAGAGAGGCAGCAGATACAGTAGAAATACCATAGGTTTGGAGTGAGACAGACCTAGTATGAGATAAATCCAGCTCTGTTTCCTTAATAGGTCATTTATTTTACCTCTCTGGGCCTCAGTTTCCATAATTATAAAATAAGTCTAATACTCTCTACTTCACATAATGCTTAGAGATGATGTAGGTAAAGTACCTGGCCCCAAGTAAACATTCAATAAATGGTAGCTGTTATTAGTTATATTTTACTATACTTTAGCAATATGGAAATATTACAGATATACCATGATTTCATTAATACAATGATTATCTATATCTTCTGTATTTAATATAAGCATTAGAAAAGGGAACTGCCCCCAGGAAATCTTAATATCTTTCCATTTCTCAACCAATGCCCTAAAGTATCCATTGTATATAATGAATTAACTTCAAATTATTTTCTGTGTTCTGTGATTCGGATGAGTATCCCCAAATACAATAGAAAATAGAAAAAAATGTAAAATTCAAATAATTTCATATAGAAATTGAATACTTTGAGCTGCGCCTGCAAGAATGTAGGAGGGAATAACTCATCCACTTTTGTATCCTCAAACTCGGCATGAACCTCATATAGAGTAGGTGCTCAAATATTTATTGAATTATTAAAATGAATGAATGAGTGGTCAGAGATGGGTGAGTGAGGGAAAACTAAATATTTTTGTGAAGACTGTTCACTTAGGCAATTAGACCATTTTTGAAAACAACTCTATACTACCTGTGTATATAGATATACATATATTTATGCCTACTGCTCATGTCCACCTGTTTAAGGAGTCTTTTATTCAGACATTACACCCCTTTGATCACAGTTTCTGTGCTTTAAGCCATATTTTGACTTGGTGTACCTGTTGGCCAATTTGATGTAATTATGAATTCCAAAAATATAATTGGATCATGCTTGTAAACTGATCTGTTAATCTGGGCATGATTAAGTTATGATTAGGGCGTTGACTGGGCCACGTCAGTAGGGCGTTGAGCCCCACCCCTTGGTGGGTGGGGAATCGAATATAAAAGGCAAGGCAAAGAACAGAGTTGAAGCAGTCTTTTGAAAAGCAGTTTTGATGTTGGAAAGAAGGCCCCAGGAGAAGAGAAGCAAGCCGTTTGCCTGATAGTCTACAGCTGATCTTGTGGAGGAAACAGGAGCTAAGCCCAGAGAGAAATGCAGCCCCAGGAAGAGAGGAACCCCAGAAGCCTGAACCCTGGCAAACGCCGGCAGCTGTCTTGCTCTAACATGTGGCAATGGATGGTGGTGAGAGAAGAAACATAACGCTTTATGGCCTGGTATCTGTGGACTTCTACCCCAAATAAATACCCTTTGTAAAGACCAACCCATTTTTGGTATTTCACATTAGCACCCCTTTGGCTGACTAATACACTTGGTAATAATAATTATAGCAGCAGTAGTTCGCAGTACCAGGCACTGTGCTGAGTGCTTTACATGGATTCATCTTTATAACATCTGAAGAGGGAGGTCTGTTTATTATTCCCAACTCATAGATCAGATCATGTGGCTTAGTGGAAGAGCCAGAATACAAGCCAGGCAATTTGATAGCAGAGCCCACACTCCTAATTGCCCTGCTGCACTGTCTCCCTTTGCTGTGAAGGTAGAGAAGAGACTATGTTAACCATTCCCTGTGCTGACTGTTCACTACTCCTGAATTAAACCACAGGAAGAAATAGCTAGGGATCTCTTTATCAGAGTAAAAGTGTAGTGAATGTTCATGTGCTGTTTCTTTTTTTTTTCAACAACTTTATTTCAAATGCAAAAAAAATAAAATAGCAGAAAAAGGCAGCTCAACAAGTTATGGAATCATTACTGTTAAAAAGTTCTGACCAGGCACTTTTATTTCATCTAATTCCAAGTGCTAACTCATTTGTTCCTCTGGTGCTCAGAAGAATACACAGGTGACCACTACGATTAGTTAAATGATATAGTCAAAGTCTCCTAGTTAATGAAAGATATGAAGACGTGAAAACAATGCTTAATCATATTCATGTCTTACAAAACCAAACCTCGTATTCTTTTTTAACCTTTAGCATTAATATAGTACCAACTTTGCTTTTGCTACAAAAACATTACAATGTTATTAACTATAGTCTATAAATTACATTAGTTATATTTTTCCCATGTATCACCACATTCTTAACACCTTGTAGTAGAAGAATATTCCTATATTTATATTATTAACCAAGTCCTCATCTACTGCCAAAATCATTGCTATGTATTCCTTCTATTATCCTCCAGCTGTCCTCCAACTAACATTAATCTCCCTAGACTACTCATTTCAGCCACAATCACATCCATAAGTCAACAATGTTTGTTGCATTCATTATAACGTGTTATTACTAAGTCCACCCATTTCATGTGCTATTTCTGACCGTGCGTCATTTGTACTTTCTTCCAATCAGAATAGTCCTGCAGTTAATATGGTATTAATAGGAGGATCTCTCAGTCTTCCATTTCTCCAGATCATTTGTTAATCATTCTGTTATTTCCCAAGGTAATGAAATCAAGAAAATGGAGAAAATGAAAGGTTTGGTGCTCTAGAGATTTCTAAGAGAGGGAAAACACTGCTCTCTGGGGAGAATTAGCATGATCAATAAGGACATTTTAAAATTCAAAACTGCTGTATTCCCTGCATCCAGCATTGTTCGTCCAGTATATGCTAGGTAGTAATCATATTATAATTTGTTTAATCTCTTCAGATATAGATATTTCCTGTAAACAGGGTTTAAATTATTTTAAAAATTAACTACATCTTCATTTTGGATATACACCTGAATTTATTTGAAATGAGTGGGAGTTTTATGCTCAGAGAGAACCTACAGAATTAGTTTTGCTAATATGGTCTAAAAGTAGTACATATTCTAGTTCAAGAAAAAAGAATATATGCTTCTCTTTCCATAGTCTATGGAATATTTTTGCTAGATGTAGTAATTCATAACCCTTGTTTTGGGATAGGATGATCATAGACCTAACTCTGAAACCCCGATGAGGTATGCACTCTCTCCTCAGAAGAAATTCATGCATGAACACACACATACAAACTCACACAGTATTGTAAGCAGTTTCAGGGGTCCACAAACCCTCTGATTCCATTGGAGTCCAGATTTAATGCTTTCCTTCTAGAGTGAGAAAAGAATAATCATTTATTAAATGCAGATTGTATGTCCTATTTGTACCCAGATGTTCTATGTCCAGAGTTATTTCCACTATCTCATACTGTCTCCCAATCAATCATTAATTACCATCACTTCTTCCTTCCTGCCCAAATTATACCAAATCTTCTAAATACTATACTCATGAGCAGTAGTATTTCTTGGTTAAACTTTCATCTAGAGAAAGTTCCTAAGGTATTAGTGCTAATATGTGGCTAATACTAACTTAGTGTTAGTATTAATTAAATAAATGAAATAAAACTCAACTAAAGCATCTCTTAGAGTTTAGTATCTTTAGGAGGTGATTTTTATGTTTTTAGCTTTGAATTACAAATCAACCTGGATTCTGAATAATTTTTCAATCTTAATAAAAGTAATGCATGACTGAGCCTTCAGCATACTTGGAGGATAGGGAGAAATAGAAAAATAAATATGACTTCTTATTAATCTTTAGAAAACTCATCCTTTATGAACTGAGCAAACTGTAATACTGAAAGAGTCATTTCTGCCATCATCAGAGGAACTGTTTAATGACTGGAATTGTGTCAGTGTTAAAATCCCTAACCTCATTTGTTTTCCCAAAGGTAAACACAATTAGGTGTTATTGGATAAAGTTATTTTCCTACTGGGGACAACATCTGGACGTCTCTCTAGGAGGTCATGGCAGATATGGGCTCCCAGGCTTGCATATATAAAGAGAATATATAAAGAGGATTAATCTGAGGACATGGCATGTTAAGTGTGGTCTTTCTCTTTACTAGGCATTTGGGCCTGGACCTGGTGCCTCGAAAGGACTTTGAAGTAGTGGATTCAGACCAGATTAGTGTCTCAGATCTCTATAAAATGGTAAGAAATCTAATTAGTGGTGGCTTGTTTTCTGCACACCTCATTTCTCCCCCTTTATTTCCCCTAATTACATATGAAACAGTGTTGCTAAAATAGTTCCTTTGCCTTTTCCCCAGTGTATTTAAGGGATCTTTCTTATTCTGCTAGCACACAACATACTTGCTTTCCAAATAAATTACTGTGTAGGGCTGCTGGGCTTTTTTTAATGTCTAGGGGTAACTCCTTTGTTGATTTTACAGGTAAACAGAGCTACTTCAACATGCACAAGTTACTAAAGTTGTGTCTCTTTCTTCTTAAGAAGGTAGTAAAAGCTGTACAGAGCCAATTATTGGTTAATATAGTGATTGAGCCTGGAAGCCATGTACCTGTCTTTCTAGAGAGACAGCGCCTAATAGGTTCCTAGCTGTCTGTTAGTTATTATAAAAATGTATTGGATTGACTGCTAAGGTTATAGTTTACAGGCTGAATGACGGGCAACTGAAAGGAAGGTTCAGAATTTTAAAGTAAAACAAATAAAAGAAACCTAAGGTGACTCTTAAGCTTAGATCATGGGCCTGGGTAAAACCTCACTTTGGGGAGACTTATATTTGAGTAGTGTATATTGGTGAGAATTCCAAGTTTTAGAATCTCTTTATGAAAATGTTATATTTTTAGAAAACACAGAGGATACCAAATTTGTGGCCTGGTCGAGGGCCTTAGTTTGCTTAACTAATATACAAATAGCTTATCAACTGCTTTTTATCTGCTTGTGTATATTTACTAGTATATACAAGCAGTTGTGTACAGTTGCTTTAGCTATGTTCTGTACAGTGTGATAGGTTTGAGGTATAGAGATTAAAGATGAGAAAGACTTATCCCTTCCCTCAAGAATCTCATCATCTAGGATAATGACTTTTCTGGGTCATGGAGGCTCAGGTGAAACTCCCCACAGGCCAGTGCAACTATGATTTTGCATTCAAAAATTTAAAGCAAATTTTCGGGAATAGATGGACAGTTCTTCCAACTGCTTGCTCCTGAAGACCACACATGGACCCATGTTTAGAAACTCTGCTCTATTGGGATCAGTACACCACAAACAAACAATTGCCATATATGTGCCGTATACCATAACAAAGGTTATATTCTGATGCTACTAGAAGGAGTGACTGAGTTTCTGGGAGTAGGGAAATCAGTGAAAGCTTCCAGAAGCAGTAATACTTAAGGTGAATCTTGAAGGATGAGCAGGGATTCACCAGGAAGACAAGTGAGAAGGAAAAACATTCCATAATTGACACAGTATAGGGTAGTGGTAGTATAATATTTCCAGGAAACTGTAAGACATTTGGTAACTTTGTCATGTAATTGTGTGTTAGTTAGTGGGAGATGAGGCCAAGAAGGAGGCTAGAGCCAGATCATGAAGAGCTGTGTATGCCAAAATTGAATTCTATTTAGTTGTGTGATAGAATCATTGGAGTGACATAAGACATGAGTTTTTAATACTGGCTCTGTCTATAATAAGTGTAAAATGCAGAAAAGATTGGAATTGGGGAAGAAAGAGATCGTGATAGTAATTCAGGTAAGAAATAACAAGGCTCCATCTAGGCAGTAGTGGGAATGTAGAAGAAGTGCATTAAAGAAATGTAGATGTTTAGAAGTAAAATTGATGAATTTTGATAATCAGTTAGATATAGGAAGTGAAGGGAGAAGGCACGTTTGAGGCATAGAACTCCTTTTGGAGTGGTGGCTTGAAGGATGCTTTTTATGGTAAGGATTTTGGATTTTATTCTGAGTATAACAGCCTTTGAAGGAATTTGAGCAGGGGAATCACATGACCTGGCTTACATTTTTTTAAAGGATCCCTGTAGTTTCTTTGTGGAGAAGACTGGAGTGGGACAAGAATGGAAACAGGGAGCAGCCAATCAATGAGAGATTTTAATTTTAGTAGCTTGTGGTAGAGTGGAAAAGTGCAAGTGGCAAGAAGTTGTTGGAGCCTGAGTTTATTTTAAAGTTAGAACCAGTCAGAATTGCTGATAGATTGAATTGGTATGTACATGTACAAGAAAGAGAAAAGGTTAGAGAAGAACTTCTGTGTTTTTTACTTAACCATCTGGGTAAAAGAATGGGGAACATTGTGGGAGAAGCAGATTTGGGAGTGGAGTAGTGGAAGTCACTACTTCTGGTTGTTTTGTTTTTTTAAGTTTGAGATGTCTTTTGGACATCCAAACAGAGATGTTGAGAAGTCTGGAGTTCAGAAGTGAAGTTCAGAGATACCTTTGGAGTCATCAGAGTATCTATGCTATTTAAAGTCATGGGACTGGATAAAATGACACCCCTCCTCCACCCCCCAAAACAAGTCAACTCTATATATTGAAACCCATTGGTCAGCAGATCCTACCATGCTACAGAACACTTCCAGGCAGCTTTCCAGTGCCTCACTCTTAAATAAGAGAAGACAGACAAGTATCAATAGACATTGAAGGAAACTTCCCACATGAAGACCAAAACAAACAACATATGAAAGGAACTTGGGAGAAACATATAACTCTGCAGAAGAAAACAGTGATTGTTATCTGCAGAGAGAAATGAGAAAATAACTAGGAAAAAAGTAGAACAATCTAAGAAAGGAGCTCTAGAAAATTAAAAATGATATAGCTGGAATAAACTTGGTATAAAACAGAATATAAAGTAGAGAAGATACCCCTGAAAACAGAACATCAACAACCAGAAAATGAAATAACAGTAGGGAAAAAAAAGTTACAGAAATTACAAGGTTCGGTCCAGGAGGTCCAGTATCCAGATACGAAAGTTTCTGAAGAGAGAATAGAGAAACAAAGGAAGAAAATTATTGAAGGAATCATATTAAAAATGTACTCAAACATGAACATGAACCTCTAGATTGAAAGGGCCCGGCAAGTATTTGGCACTTAATTGTGAAATTTCAGCTCACCAGAGATAAAAAGATGAGGCTACAAGCTTCCAGAAAGAAAAACACATCACTTACAAAAGATTTGGTGTAAGAATAGCATTTTGCTTCCTAATAGCAACATTGAAAACTAGAAAGCAATAGAGCATTGCCTTCAAAATTCTGAGGAAAAATAAATTTTCAACTTAGACTTATATATATACTCAACCATATTGTTAATGAAGTGGGAGAGTAGCCTAAAGAAAATTTCAGTTGCTTAAAGTCTTTCATAAGCCCCCTTTCACGGACCTACTGAAGAATAAATTGTTCTTTTAAAATGAAAGAATAAACCAAAAAATAGTAGGACATGTCATCCAGGAAAGTGATTCTGATAAAGGGGAGAAGTGCAAGAATTTTCAGGGTAATGGCAGAGGGAAGTCAGACCTCCAGGAATGACGTTTGTGCAATAAGTCTAGAGAGCACCCAGTTCAGGTTAAAGTAGAAAGGCAGACGGTCCTAGGAAGGGTCAAAATTAGACTTCATGGACTATCTGACAGTTTTCATCATCTGGAAATAGCTATTGAAAGGTATTTTGTATAGATATTTGAGGGTATAGAAAAAACCTTACTGTTTAAAGCATCCTAAATATTTCCAGAAGAAAGGCAGAAAGTAGCAGAATAAAGGAAATGTATTTGTAGTAAACTACTTGGCTCAGCAATGAACAAAATTTAAAAGTTACCATAATATAAATAGTTTTAGCCAGTAATTTTTATGTATTAGGAAGATGGTTGGGTGAAGGGAAAGGTGTGTAAACAAAAGCAAAATCCTCATCTGCCATAATAAGAAGCCAATAAATAATTCTAAAATTGGATAAAAAGAAAGAAGTATAAATATGAAATTTAGAAATATTTGATAAATTCCAAAAGAAACACCATAAAGAATTGAGAGTACATATTTCTGTAGAATTGGATGGGAGGTGGGCAGAGGATTGATAATTTTTATTTCAAGCCTTTTATTTCTGTTTAACTTTTTAAATTGTGTGCTTCTATTACTTTCATTTTTATAAAAAATGCTGATTTACCAAAAAAGCCTAAATTTTAAGCCCTTTATATTTTATTTTATTTTCTGCCTTTTTATCCCATGTACTTGCTTTGAGGTAGAAAGAATTAGAGATGATGAAAACTGATTCTGAAAGTACACAAATATTTTAAAACAACTTAGGATTTTTATATTCAGTTGCATACAATAAATGCCCAGTAAATGTTTCAGTTAAATATCAAAGTTATCAACAAGATCCAAAAGAATAATCCTTTTTGGAACCTTTTTGCATTGACATTTAATTCTATCACTAGGGATTACAAAGACCCAATATGAAACTTTCTGATTATAATAAAGCTGCTTGCCACAACTTTTTAAAAAGCTTTTCTAAATAGGATTATACCTTGTTTCCAATTTGAACGTTTTGCTTTTCATAAAAAATGAAGCCCCTGTGCAAGTGTTGAATGATAATGATTGATAAAAAATCTCTTTAAATACACAGTTGGATTTTTAAATTCTATATGATGAAAAACAAAGGAAAACCTTAGCATTCTGCAATTTTTGCTTCTACCTAACAACACTAAACTCACTTTAAACAAGAGGATTGGTGCTGCCCAAAATATAAAGCATTCCAAAAAGCAACAACAAAATATTTTAAAAATCTTAATTAGCAACACCTTCTTGTGAAATACGGGCATCCAGAAATTACATAATATGAGAACTTCTAAATTGTGTCAAGATTTGGTAGAATTCTCACATTAGGACTACTTTCTTCATTGTTATCTCTTCATGTCTTGGCGCTGAAGGAGATTGTTCTTAAAGGGTCAGGGCTTATATTGAAAAATGTCTTACATTTTTGGATATGGGTGAGGTCTAAATGGTAAATAATAAAATATGGTCAGAGAAAAAGAAATTTTCCAACTAGGTACAGCCTGTTATCTTCTAGTGCTAGTTAATATTTCTAATAGATTAATGTTTATACTTCCATTACTAGAATGAATTTTACTAAAAATCAAGCATCATTTCATTGGTTATCTTAGATACTTGTGTCTTTTACTTCCTCTGTAAGACCCACAATATCTAACAGCTTCCAATATATATAGAAGGCAATTAATTAGGTTATTCAATTGAATAGCATGCCTAAAGCTGCATAGTTTTTTCAGTTTTGGTAGATTTCTGTAGAATAAGTGGACCAGAGACTTCAAATGACTGGAAACTACTTCTCTGCTAGGTAAAAATTTCTTAATTCATTTAGTTTTTTTTGTACATTGCTAGGCACTAGGGATAGAAAGATGAGAAAGATAGGTACTTTGCTTCTGTGGAAACATAATACATTATGATCTTAATACAGGTGAGGGTGGCTCTGAAGAGGGAAGTATCTGCTAGTCAGCTGAAGGCTGCCTGACAACAGGATAATGGGTTTTCCTTACAATGCCATGAAAGAGGTTCCAGAATGCCAATTTTGTTGCCTTTCTTTGGCTGCTGTTATGGTATGTTTTCAGACTAGGTTGAAAAATTTTCCCAAAATTTGATGTCTTTGAAGACTAGAGTGACATTTTTTATTGTCATCAAGGATGTTTTACACTGAACTTAGCTATGTTTTTTTTGTAAACCCCTCTGTATATGGTTATAGCTGAAAGCTTATGTTTAAGATTGATAGTCATTTTTAAGAGTTAATAAATCTATTTGAGAAGAATGATTTCATGCAGCCCAAGAAAGTAAAATAAAACAATGGAGTGCATTTTAGGCAAGTAACTTTTCCTGTGGGAAATGGATCAGTAAACTATGGAAAGCTGGATTTTTTTGAAAGCCTGATTTTTAAAAGCTTTTTAACCTATTTTATATATTATGTTTTCTTTTTTGCATATACATTCTATGTGATGATTTCCCCAGCTAGTAGAGATCTGATTTTGTTAAATAAAAAAAAAAAAAAATTATATGTATCATGGGAACATATAGCCCCAAGAATGCACATTAATACTTAATAGTAATTAGTTGATATAGTTAATAATGCATATGAATATTTAATAATTAGAAAATAACTAGTGAAACACATTTAATATTTAATTTTACTTCAGTTTTATTTAAGGTCAAATGTGTGTGTTCAGAAAAGGAATGAAACCATTTTACTGCAGCAGCCATTCTTCTTATTTGTGATGTAGAGCATTCCATCAAATGAGTGCTGTCCCAAACCCCTAGGTCCCCAAAGGAAGCAGGATAGAAACTCTCATGTTGAGTTCACCAGCATCAGGGACTCAATGTTTGTGAACCCACTATTCTTCCAGGGGTTTACCTCTAAATGTGACTCACTTTTCTATAGCAACTAATTATAAAGAAGAGCACCAATTATGGTAAGAATAAGAATAGCAATTATAAGTAACAATTAACTACTTACAATATGATAGGTACTGTGATGAGTTAATCTGCACAACCTATGAGGTTGCCTGGAGTCAAGATTCAGCTCTAGGATTCAGTTTGTCCTCCAGGGCAGCTAGTAAACTGCCAGGAACTGCCTGAAACAACTGTTTGAGAGCTCTGAAGACGTCAAGAACACCGTCTACCATCCAGGGAAGAGTGGAAGGAATAGACTGATAAACTACAGTAAAGATCTGTGAGGAGATCTTTCCACACTGTGGAGGCTGATGCCCACTCACGACTGCCTTGGCCAGCTGCCTCAGAAGCCACTCCCTGGCTGGAAATAGAAATCCTCTTTCCCAAGAACGAGGGGTGAGATGGAGGTGGCTGGGTACCAATTGTGGCTTTTCATTAGTGAATTTGGATTACTGGGCTCCAGTTAAGAGATCAGCTACAGTTTCAACTTGCCCAGGACAAAAAGCAGCCAGTAGCCTCTGTCTCAACCCTACCCTCAGCAGGGGAGGAAGTGAGACAGATTTAGAAACACAGTTAATTGTCAGGGTTTGCTAAAAAGCAACTCATCCTCAAGAAAAGGGGTTGGATGGAGACATGGCTGGGCACAAACTCTGGCTTTTGATTAGCAAATTCAGAGTGCTGGGCTCCAGCTCCAAAATTGGGTGCAGTTTTAACCTCCCCAGGACAAAAAGCAGTTGGCAGCCTCTGTTTCAACCCTGCTCAGGCAATGGAGGAAGCAGGACTGATTTAGAGACACAGTAACTTTCTTGGGGCTGGTGGAGAACAGTTTGCTGATGGGTGGTTCTTCCCTAAGAAAAGGGGGTGGGGAGGTGGTGTAGGAAGGCACAGCACAGTTTGTAGATTTTGAATAGAGAATTCAGATCCCTGAGTCTGGGATCTGTGCAACAGTTTCAACCTACTCAGGCCAAAAGTGGCTAGAAGCCCTTGTCTCAACCACTGCACCCAGCAAGGGCAGAGTCCGTTGAGAATTAAAGACTCAATACTACCTTTTGGCTGCAGGGAACAGTTGGCTTAAGAGTGCCATCTGCTAAGCAGGCCAGGAAAGCACAGATTCTGGGAGACATCAAAGAGAAAATTGGCATCTTTCTGCATCTTCTCCTCTGGCACTTTGGAACTGATCTACACCCCTTTCATGGATACCTGGCCCTGGTTTTTGTGTCTGTGTGTTTTTGTTTTTTACTTTTATTTCCTTTAATCAGAAAAATAAATACTGCATTTCCTGGAGGGCAACCCTTGGTGAGCAAGAGATGCCTGTGAGCCCCCATCCCCCCACTGCAAGACCACCCTGGCTGGGTGGGTATGTCCAGTCTGCACACAGCTGGGCTCGGGGTAGGGGGGTGCTGTGGTGGGGACAGACCTCACAGCTGCACCCAGGCAGAGCTGCAGAGTTTGGGGGGCCAAGTCTGGGGAAAGCCAGGGGTGGGTGGGAAATGATTGAGTCTGAAAGGCCCTGTTTTGACAGGGAAAAACTGACTTGGGATAGTCCTCTCCAGGGTACTCAACTCCCAGAATTAGCCCTCCAGGTAAAAGCAGCTAGAGATAATGAAAGGAATGTTAAAAATCTGTAGAGACAAATCAAAATCAAGCAGAGCAGATCAGCATTCCCAGAAGAGAAAAGGGAAAAGAAGCTTTCTCCGAGGGTAAAACAATTGCATAAATAGTGCAATCTCAAAAATTGTACCATATATCCAGGGCAAGTATCATACAAATAAAAGTTGAAAAATTTGATCAAATGTGAGCTATTCTAAAGGTCTAGAATAAGTCGAACCAAGTGTCAAAGAAGAGCTTTAACACAAGGCCAGTTAAAAAGAAAACCCTAGGCAAAAGAAGCATCTGACCTCCAGAGAAAACTGATCAAGAAAATCAGATGCCTAGACACCAGCAAAAAATTACAAGCCATACTAAGAAACAGGAAGATATGGTTCAATCAAAGGACCAAATTAAAACTTCATGTGAGACAGAGAATTTGAAACAACTAATCAAAGAAAGTCAAGCAAATCTAAGTCAATTCAAGGAAATGAAAGAAAATAAGGCTAAAGTGATAAAGAATATTAAGAAGACACTGGGAGAGCATAAAGAAGAATTTGAAAGAAAAATAACAGAACTTCTGGGAATGAACAATAGGCAAGATTAAAAATACATTCGAGGTATACAACAGCAGATTTGAACTGGCAGTAGATAGGATCAGCAAGTATCGGACAGGGTATCTAAGATTGAACAAACAGAAGAACAAATAAAGAGAAGACTGGGAAAAAATTGAGCAGGTTCTCAGGGAATTAAATGACAGCACGAAGTACACAAATAGAGATGTCCTGGGTGCACCAGGAGGAGAAGAGAAGGGAAAGGGGGCATAAAGAATATTTGAGGAAATAATGGCCCCAAATTTCCCAACTCTTCTATAAAAGACCTGGATATACAAGTCCAGAAAGCACAACATACTCCAAACAGAATAAATCCAAATAGACCTATGCCGAGACACATACTAATCAGAAGGTCAGATGCCAAAGGTAGAGAATTCTGAAAGCAGCAAGAGAGAAGCGATACATCACATGTAAGGGACGCTCAATAAGACCAAGTGTTGATTTCTTCTCAGAAATCATGGAGGCGAGAAGGCAGTGGTATCATATTTAAGATAAGAGAAAAACTGCCAGCCAAGAATTCTTTATCCAGAAAAACTGTCTTTCAAAAATGAGGGATAGTGTGAAATATTCACAGATAAAATAGAAACAGAGAGTTTGTTACCAAGAGAACTGCCCCTATAAGAAATACTAAAGGGAGTTCTGCAGGCTGAAAGGAAAAGACCAGGAGAGAGAGGCTTGGAGGAGAGTATAGAAATTAAGATTATCAGTAAAGGTAACTAAAAGGGTAAAAAAGTGAGACAAAAACAAGGTATGACGTACTAAAAACCAAAGGATAAAATGGTTGAAGTAAGTAATGCCTTTACAGTAATAACATTGAATATTATTGGATTAAACTCCCCAATCAAAAGACGCAGGCTGGCAAATTTCCCAACTCTTACAAAAGACATAAATATACATGTCGAAGAAGTACAACATACTCCAAACAGAATAAATCCTAGACTTCCTAAGGTGCATATTAATCAGAATGTCAAAATGATAAAGAGAGAATTCTGAAAACACAAGAGAAAAGTGATTCGTCACATATAAGGGATCTGCAATAAGACTAAATTCTGATTTCTCATCAGAAACAATGGAGGCAAGAAGGCAGTGGTATGATATATGTAAAGTACTGAAAGAGAAAAATTGCCAGCTGAAAATTTTTTCTGGAAAAACTGACCTTCAAAAATGAGAGTTTAAGGGAAGCGGGTGTGGCTCAATCGATAGAGCTCCCGTTTACCATATGGGAGGCCCCGGGTTCGCTTCCCGGGGCCTCCTTGTGAGGGCGGGCTGGCCTGCACGGCCCGGTGGGCTGATGCAGCAAGACCTCACAACAGGAAGCGGGTGTGGCTCAATCGATAGAGCCTCCGTTTACCATGTGTGAGGCCCTGGGTTCGCTTCCCGGGGCCTCCTTGTGAGGGCAGGCCAGCCCGCGCGGCGCGGTGGGCTGATGCAGCGGGACCTCACAGCAAGGGGGAGATAAGCAGACACGGAGAAGACACACAGCGAATGGACACAGCAAGCACAGGCAGCAAGGGGGGGATAAATAAGTAAATAAATAAATCTTTAAAAAAAAAAAATGAGAGTTTAAAATATTCACAGATGAAAAGAAATTGATAGTTAACAAGAGACCTGTCCTATAAGAAATACTAAAGGGAGTTCTGCAGGCTAAAAGGAAAGGATAGTGGAGAGAGGACTGGAGGAGAATGAATAAATGAGGATCATCAGTAAGGGTGACTAAGAGGATAAAAAGAGAGACCAAAAAACTGACATATAAAAACCAAAGGATTGGGAGACAGATGTGGCTCAAATGGTTGGGCATCCGTCTCCCATATGGAGGGACTTGGGTTCGATCCCCGGGGACCTCCCAGTAAAAATAAAATAAATTAAAAAAACAAAGGATAAAGAACAAAAACAAACAAAAAAAACAAAGGATAAAACGCCTGAAGTAAGTACTGTCTTTACAGTAATAACATTGAATGTTAAATGACTAAACTCCTGAATCAAAAGACATAGACTAGCAGAATGGATTTAAAAAGTGAGTCATCTCTATGCTGTCTACAAGAGACTCACTTTAGACCCAAAGATGCAAATAGGTTGAAAGTGAAAGGTTAGAAAATGATATTCCACACAAACTGTAAACAGAAAAGAGCTTGGGTAACTATACTAATGTTGGATAAAAATAAACTTTAAATGTAAAACTGTTAAAGAAGGACATTGTATTAATAAATACAAGCCACCAAGAAGAAATAACAATCATAAATGTTTATGTACCTAACCAGAGTGCCCCAAAATGCATAAGACAAACACTGGCAAAGCTGAAGGGAGAAATCGACATCTCTATAATAATAGTTGAAGACTTTGATACACCACTCTCATCAGTAGATAGAACATCTAGGTAGGAGATAATAAGGAAACAGAGAACTTGATTAATATAATAAATGAACTAGACCTAAAAGATACAGACAGATCATTGTACCCCAAAAGAGCAGGATATACATTCTTCTCAAGTGCACATAGATCATTCTCTAGGATAGACCACATTTGGGATCATAAAACAAGTCTCAATAAATTTAAAAAGATTGAAATTATACAAAGCACTTTCTCTAATCATAATGGAATTAATCTGGAAATCAATAAAAGGTGGGAAAAGTTACAAATATATGGAGATTAAACAACACACTATTAAACAATCAGTGGGTCAAAGAAGAAATTGCAATATAAATCAGTAAATATCTTGAGACAAATGAAAACAAGAACACAACATAACAAAACGTATAGGGTGTAGTGAAGGCAGTGCTGATTTGGAAGTTTATAGCCCTAAATGCCTACATTAAAAAAGAAGACCAAGCTAAAATCGAAGCCTTAACTGCACACCTGGAGGAACTAGAAAAAGAATAGCAGCCTAGCTCAAAGCAAGAAATAATGATTAGAGCAGAAATAAATGAAATTGAGAACAACTATAACAAAAAAGAGAATCAACAACACCAAAAGTTATTTGAGAGAATCAATAAAATTGACAAACTCTTAGCTAGACTCACAAAGCAAAAAACAGAGAAGATGCAAATAAAATAAAAAATAATAGGGAGGACATTACTACTGACCCCATAGAAATAAAAGAGATCATAAGATAATACAAGCAACTGTATGCCAACAAATTCGTCAACCTAGATGAAATGGACAATTTCCTAAATACATATAAACAACCTACACTGACTCTAGAAGAAATAGAAAACCTCAACAGACCATTCGCAAGTAAAGAGATTGAATCCATCATCAAAAACCTCTCAACAAAGAAAAGCCCAGGACCAGATGAATTCTGCCAATCATTCCAAGAAAAATGAATACCAATCCTGCTCAAACTCTTTTAAAAAAAATTGAAGAGCAGGAATCACTACCTAACTCATTCTGTGAAGCCAACATCACCCTAATACCAAAGTCAGATAAAGATACCACAAGAGAAGAAAATTAGAGACCAGTTTCTCTAATGAATATAGATGCAAAAATCCTCAACGAAATACTTGCAAATTGAATCCAACAGCACATTAAAAGAATTATACACCATGATCAAGTGGGGTTTTATCCCAGGTATGCAAAGGTGGTTCAACACAAGAAAATCTATCAGTGTAATATACCACATTAACAAATCAAAGGGGGAAAATCACATGATCATCTCTATTGATGAAGAAAAGGCATTTGACAAAATCCAGCATCTTTTTTTAAAAAATAAAAACACTTTGAAAGATTGGAATACAAAGAAACTTCCCCAAAAAGATAAAGGGCATATATGAAAAACCCACAGCTAACATCTTACTAAATGGTGAAAGACTGAAAGTTTCCTTCTAAGTTATGGAACAAGATAAGGATGCCCACTGTCACCACTGTGCTAGAAGTTCTAGCTAAACCAATTAGGCAAGAAAAAGAAATAAAAGGTCTCCAAATCAGAAAGGAAGAAGTAAAACTTTCACTATTTGCAGATAGCATGATACTGTATTTAGAAAGTCCCCAGAAATCTACCAAAGAGCTGCAGAGCTAATAAATTCAGCAAAGTCACAGGGTACAAGATCAACACCCAAAAATCAGTAATGTTTCTATATACTAATACTGAACAGTCTGTGGAGGAAATCAAGAAAAAAATTACATTTACAATAGCAACTAAAAGAATCAAATATCCAGAATAAACTTTTTCAGTACACAGAAACTACAAAACATTTGTTAAAGAAATAAAAGACCTAAATAAATGGAAGGGCATTCCATGTTCATGGATTGGAAGACTAAATATCGTTATGATGTCCATTCTACCCAAATTGATTTACAGATTCAATGTAATCCCAATAAAAATTCCAGCAGCCTACTTTTCAGAAATGGAAAAGCCAATTATCACATTTATTTGGAAGGGACAGGGGCCCTGAATAGCCAAAAACATCTTGAAAAAGAAGATCAAGATTAGAGAACTCACATTTCCTCACGTTAAAGTGTATCACAAAGCTACAGTGTAATATGGGGGCATTTTCGGTACTTGGGAATTGTCCTGAATGACTTTGCAATGATAGATACAGGCCATTATATATCTTGTCATAACTTACAAAATTGTGCGGGAGAGAATGTAAACTACAATGTAAGCTATAATCCACACTTAGTGGCAATGCTCCAAAATATGTCCATCAATTGTAATAAATACCCCACTAATGAAGGATGTTGTTAATGTGGGAAAATGTGTGAGGGGTAGGGAGCGGGGCATGTGGGAATCCCCCATATTTTTTATGTAACATTTATGTAATCTAAGTATCTTTTTAAAAAATTGAAAAGTATATTATAAAAAAACAAACCCCAGCATGGTAATGACATAAAGATAGATATATGAATCTCAAAATGCATCAGATATCTAAATATAAGAGCTAGGACCATAAATTTCCTAGAAGGAAATATAGAGAGGCATCTTCAAGATCTTGTGGTAGGAGATGGTTTCTTAGACTTTACAACCAAAGTACAAGCAATGAAATAAAAAATAGATAAATGGAAACTCTTCAAAATTAAGTACTTCTGTGCCTCAGAATACTTAGTCAAGAAAGTGAGAAGGCAGCCTACACAATGGGTGAAAATATTTAGAAACTATGTATCTGGTAAGTGTTAAATATCCAGAATATATAAAGAAATCCTACAACTCAACAATAAAAAGACAACCCAATTAAGAAACAGTCAAAAGACTTGAATGGACACTTTTCCAAAGAGGAAATACAAGTGTTGGAGAAGATGTGGAGAAATGGGATCAGTTAGTCACTGCTGGTAGGAATGTAGAATGGTGCAGCCACTGTGTAAGACAATTTGGCAGTGCCTCAGAAAGCGAAGTCTAGAATTGCCATATGACCCAGCAATCCTGATACTAGGTATTTACTCAGAAGAACTGAAAGCAGAACAGACATTTGCACACCAGTATTTTAGTGGCATTATTCACAATTGCCAAAAGATGGAAACAACCCAAGCGTCCATCAACTGATGAATGGATATGCTTAATGTGGTATATACATATGATGGAATATTACTCAGCTACGAGAAGGAATGAAGTCCTGATGCATGCGACAACATGGATGAACCTTGAGGATATTACGTTGAATGAAATACTCCAGACACAAAAGGACAAATATTGTATGGTCTCAGAAATATGAACTAATTATGAGTAACGTCATGGAGTTAAACTTTTAGAGTATAGATTGCCAGGAGAGAGAGTGAGGTGTGGAGAAGGGGAAACTGATGCTTAATGTATGCAGAATTTTTCGTAAGGTTGATTGTAAATGTTTGGAAATGGATAGAGGTGATGGTAGCCCATTATTTTTAAAGCGAGAATTTATCTCAAAATATGAATAAAGGCACTAATCAATTACAATTTGCATTTTTTCATCAGACAATATTGTATAATTGATTGACTTACAATGAATGTCAGAATCATTGCTTTAGTACTGGATACCCGCGTGGGTCAAAACATTCTCTTGTGTATATCATTTTACAAATATTGGTATGTACTGTGAAAAATCTTGATTTTTATGAACAATAAAAAAATAAATTAAAACAAACAAACAAACAAACAAAAAACAACATTCTCTTGGAGTAAAGACTAACTGGCCTTCATACTACTGTAACAGAAAAGATTTCATGGGAACTTACAAAATACTTTAAAAAGTCTTACAGAAATTTCCTAAATGAACTTTTACAGAATGTTCAGTCAATCTATATTCAAACATAGATTTTGGCAGAAAACTTAGTTGTATGCTAATTTCATCTTCAACACAGTTAACATGAATCATTTCTAATACACAACTAACATTTTTAAAAAGGATTTAGAAAATAATATTGTATTTTAAAAATTAAATAGTGAATCTGAGTCTATACTAGTAATTGTTTGACAAAATACAATTGACTGTTAAAAACACTTTCAATATAATGCTGATTTGGTATTATAAAAAAATGACCATATTGTTTGAGAGAGGAAAATTGAGCCAGCCAAACATATTACATAGAAGGCGGCAGATAATCATTTCATAATAAGAACGGAATATGCTTTTTTTTTTTCCCTCTCAAAACAAGACTTAGAGAATTCCCCTTAACACACACAGCTAAACCACATAACCAAGATGGAAATCCCAGCAAAGCCGTAGCACATTATTGTGAGTGTAATTACCAGTGCTGATTTATGGATGTGATTATGGTCAAAAGGGGGAAGGGTCATATATGTCAATAGAAGGAAAGCTAGAGGATAAACTTGGGACTGTATAACAGTGAACCAGGTTGTGGATGATGACTGGTTAATAGTGTAAGAATGTTTTTCCATCAGCTAGAACAAGTATATGTCACTTTTACTTGTAATAGTGTTAATAATGGAGTGGTACATGGGGAAAAAAATAGAACTAATGCAAACCATGGATGTAGTTAACAGTAATATTGTAATATTTTTCATCAATTGTAATAAAGGTACTATTATACCAATCTTAAGGGTCAATAATAAGGGGTATAAGGGATAAGGAATTTTTCTTTTTGTAGTAATGAAAATGTTCAAAAATTGGTTGTGGTGATGAATGCACAACTCTGATTATACTGAGAGCCATTGATTGTATACTTTGGATGAGTTGTATAGTGTGTGAATAAAATTGTTTTTTAAAAAAAAAACCTGCGAGTTTGAGGTAGGCATAAAGTTTTATCTCCATTTTACAGTTGAGGAAACTGAGGCACATAGCTAATAAACATAAGTCAAAATTCAAAAACTGTTATCCTGACTTCAGTGCATAGGTCCCTAACTGCTGTATCATGCTAATTCTCATTATGTAAGTTGAGCCTCCTAATAACCTTGTGAGGAAGACAAGCTAGGCTTTTATCTCAATTTTACCCTTAAGGAGAACATCTCTTGGAAAGAGTTAAGTGATTTGTCTGAGATTTCACAGCTAGTACATGGCATAGCTAGGATTGGAATCTGCTGCTTCTAACTTCATCCAGCAGTAGAGGAATAGCATGGAGAGATGCTTGGGAAGGAGCCTATTTCATTAAAAAGTGGCTACACCTCCTCTAGTATGGAGAGCCTGAAGAATCTGAATCAGGCAACTCAGCAAGTGGTACAGTGTGTGGAGATGACAGTGCCAAAGCAAAAATCCAGTAGCAGGCACCCACCTGTGATTTACCTAGTTCTCAGAGATGGTAAGTCTTTGGTTCAAGTCCAGACTTTGCCACCTTCTTGTGTAGCCTTCAGCAAATAATTTCCTTTCTCTATGCCTTAGTTTCCTCCATATAATATGAATAAAACTTTTCTAACAAAGTTATCAGCATTAAATAAGATCATGAATATAAAAGATGTAACAGATTTCTTTAGTATATAGAAGGTGCTTAATAAATGTTAGTTTCCTTTCCAATTCAGTGAATTATCTTTTTTTTCTTTTCATAGCATTTATCTAGCCGGCAGAGTGTACAGCAAAGCACATCCCAGGTAAGCAGCTTAACCAGGCCTCGCAGCCTTTTTCTTCAACTCTTTCTTTTAAGAGATCACAACACATGGATGAACCAGGAAATAACAAACACCACTGACTACTTCGTTATATGGTGCCTTTCATCAAATAGCCCTGGCTTCCAAGAAGGATTGGCCAGTTTCCATTCCTCTGTGGAAATTTTCATAAGCACAATTAAAAGAAATTATACCGAGGCTGAAATGAGCCATTCTGGAAGAAAATAAGAATGTTATTTAAAATGTAACTATTACCATATGTGTGAATCAAGTATGTCAGGGTCATGACAGTACCTCCAAGAATTGATTTTGAAAATGACTCCTTGGAGAATTTAGATGTTTGCATCCTGGTGGAGATTTTGGGTTCACTTGTAAGTTGGAATTACTGTTCCCATAACTCTTTTACTGCTGCTGCCTGTATGCTTGCCCATCTTAGCTCAAGCTTATTGATTCAGCACCCTCTAGTACAGGTGTTCTTAACCTTTTTGTTCCATGGACCCCCTTGCCAGTCAGTGAAAACCACGGACCCCTTACTAAGTCCACACTATACTGTGTATTATTTAATAAATATATCACACCTGCACCAACACATCCCCACAAGGATGATGTTTTTTGAATTTCAGTTCAAACTCACAGACCCCTTATTTAGAACCCCTGCTCTAGTAGCAGAGAAAAATAGCTCAGTCTTTCTCTTAAATAATCCCTTTCAGCTGTAGTCTGAAGGAGAAAAAGTCATTTGGATTTTATTTTATGATTAAGATATTGAATAACTAAAATTAAAATCACTGGCTTTTCCTTTCTCATTAGGTAGATACAATGCGTCCACGTCATGGGGAAACCTGTCGGATGCCAGTGCCACATCACTTCTTTCTCAGCCTAAAGAGTTTCACCTATAATACCATTGGGGAAGATAGCGATGTCTTCTTTTCCTTGTATGACATGAGAGAAGGCAAGCAGATCAGGTAAGAATTACTAGAAGTTCTGGTGAGGTTGAGACTGTATTCAGGTGATATGACTTGGTCTTCAGAGGAGGCAAAATAAGACAAAGTGACCTCCTCTTATTAGCTGGGAATTCAGCCCCAAGCCCCAATGTAGCCTGAATTCATCTAAGCCATACTGTGTGGAGGTTTCCTTTTTTCCCTATGTCTGTTACCACATGGAAGCTCAAATTTAAGTGTCGGCTGTCACCACCTCAGGGAGAGAAAAGAATGTATCTCTTCAATGCCAGATGAAAAAGCATAGGAGAAACATAGAGCAAAGCAAATGCTGCATAGAGAGTGAGCCCCTAGAACACAGAAAGCCCTGGGTCTGGCTTGCTGCATGTGGAATAGAAGTGTTCACATGGAAAGAGGCTGATAATACTTCCATCCATCTTAGGGCAGCCCAGCCCTGGATGTCGTTCCAGTCCCATGAACGGGAGCATGTTCCAGGCAGAAGGGAAGGCTGGCCTGCCTCTCTCATTCCTCTTTGCCTTGGGTTGGCCAGGAGGCAGCAGAAGGGGCCCACATTCAATAGACTATGTATCTTGGCAGAGTTTTGAGACCCTTAATCCTGAGCAAATACACCAGTGCTCTCCCCCTTGAAGGGAAGGGAGGAATTACAGAGACAGACTTTATAGGTTTCCCCTCCTCTAGAGGTCAGCAAGGCTCTGATGAGGATGAGAGTACCTTTTCGCCAATGTGGAATATTAGTGAGTCCAGATATTTCTCTGTTGTTATCTTCTAGGTGGTGCAGAGACAAAAATAAATTTGGGGTTATTTGTATTGCTTTGGATATTCCTGTATTAAGAGTGGTTTTTAGTTTTTTTTCTTTTACTTGAAAATTTTAGAAAGCTGTTTCACTTTTTCCAATTGCATGTTACATGTAGGAAAGTTAAGAATGGAAATTAGAACACAAAAGAAAAACAGTTAATTTGCATGCTCCACAATGCCTCTGAACTTCACACACACAAAATAAAAATCATTTAAAGCACTGTGCTTTTCTTTGGGGTAGTAACAAAATGATACAACCCACTGATCAGGGTATGTGGGATTTCCTTCTCATCAATAGCTCCCTGGTATGGGCCCCTGGAAAATCTGTGGTTGAGAAGGTAGGGCGTGATGGCAACTACAGCTACTCCACTCAGGCAAGACTAGAGGTCAGGGCTTGCATGGATTTAGGCTCTGGCTTCTCTGTGTTTTTAGCAGATCAGTGGTTTGTAAATTTTTTTATTTTTGTGTGTGTGCATGTGTAGAAGAATCCTTTCCACAAGCTAAATTTTATGAGAAAGTGTAGTATATAAACCAGATAAAATAGAACTCTTCCACTATTGAAGTGGGAGGGGAGATAACTGGAATTTCACTATACCCCTGCCTCCCACCCCGTACCCTGTGGAATAGCTGAAAGTCCGTGAGTCACAATTTGAAGACCAGAGCTCCAAAC
>JAQZBX010023602.1:0-30709 GCA_029593785.1 Cabassous unicinctus
CTAAAACTTTTTTAAAAATAAAGTAAAAAAAAAAGATAATCGACAACGTTTTCTAAGAATCCTAGTAAAAATTCTGTGAAGGACAAAACTACAAATAATTCCTACCCTAATAAGTTTTCTTTATAAGAAATTCTGTTCTGCAGGGGAGCGGATGTAGCTCAAGTGGTTAAGCATCTGCTTCTCATGTACGAGGTCCTGGGTTCGATCCCCAATACCTCCTAAAAACAAACAGATGAAAAAACCAACTCTCATTGGGGAGGAGGTGTAGCTCAGTGGTTGAGCGCCTGCTTCCCATGTACGAGGTCCTGGATTCAATCCCCAGAACCTCCTAAAAGAAAAAGAAATCTGTTCTGCAATTTAAGCTCCAAGATAAACAGTAACAAATTCCAAATAAATGAAAACATTAAGATTTCGAGATGCAACATTTTCATCAGGGTGCCCTACTGATTGCAGAACATAACATTGAAGAATGTCAAGATTCAAGAAAACTCATGTTAATAGCAGAGCAAGATTCTTTAAAGGATCTAAAAGGTTAGGTGAATTTAACACTACAAAAAAGCAAACATTAAATTTAAGGCAGTTTTTTAGTTAAGGATCTCCTATTTTTCTTACCCTGCTATGAAAAACCATTACGTTTATGAATCTTTTTAAAAAATCATATATTTACTAGGAATATAAACATAATACCTAAAAGCAATTGCCAATTTTTTAACTGTTCAAATAAAATTCCTAAAGCAATACCAGAAATCCAGTGAACAAATATGTATGGGAAAAGGCCAAAGTTTTAAACAGGAAAATAAAGAGAATGGGGATATTCTCTTTTCCTTATGAATGATTTAACTTTTGGGAATAGGTGTTTTGTAGGTAAATATGGGCATACCCATCAAACATGTAAAAATGAAAGTTGTATCAAGTTTTAATACTTTAATTATGAATGACAAAATATTTTCTTTGACAAATATTTTCTTTGACAAAGTTTTTCTCAAATGAAACAATGCAGAGTAGCGCAGGGTTTTAATGTCCAATCTACCAGCCAACATAATCTATTTTTTGAAGAAAACTCTTTCTATCATGTCAAACATTGGAGTAAGTGTAAGTTTTGTTTTATTTTCAGTGACTATTTTAAGAGATTGGTGATTATTTCAAACGATGGGAGGACATCTCACATTGATATACTGAAATAAAAAGCCAGTGAGAACTTGCCCCCTCCATTTTTAAAATTTAAAATATATTCTTGAGTAAGGCTGGTATGATTGTAGTGATGGTAGTAGTGTTTTTCTTGTGCAACCATCATTTGGTGTCTCGGTGTACAGCTGTAGTAATAATTCACCCCAAAGTGAACATCATTTCACTAGAAATATGATATAATACACTGGATTACAAACACAAATATATATTTTAATTATTAAAAGAGCTGGTAAAACTTGGAGATTCTGCATTAACAATTTAAAGTGACTTTCTAAAAACAATTCAAATCCAAATTAATTTTTGTTTCTCTCCAATTCTAGCCACAAAAAGGAAATTATTACTGTTTCTTATTACAAAGTAATTGATTTGGAACAATTTTCTGTGAAACTTAATTTTCACTCTAACCAAAATAAGACAAATATGACTGCTTCATGATTTTAAATTTGGGGAATAAGTATAAATCGCTCTCTCTCTCTCCATCTCTGCCATTGAAAAAGAAAAATAAAAAGTCTTAAATGTAAAATGTAGCAAATTTCCTGCTAACTATAGTCAAGGCTGCTAAATAGGACAACTCCTGGAACCCCCTTACACATATAAAGTATAGCACCCTATGTAATTGTGTAGTGGTAGTGTATATAGAGTTATGCAATGGCCCAGTAAAGAGTAGAAACAAAGAAACTGTTTTGAAGCATTTTCTCATTATTATTGTTTTCAAAAGACTGCAATTAAGGACTCAACTGCAAAAAGCTGTGGACATAGCATTCAGAGATATGACTGCAGAAAATTACAACAGTCATGAAAGCTTCCTAGGCTATCTGCCAGATACAACTCAGTAATGAGAAAATTAATTACTGTACAGGCTAGAGTTGTGCAAGTTATGGCATCTCTATATTGTAAGGCAATAAAACATTCCAGAATTACTATTATTTAGGCATGCTATCGGTTCACGATGGGTTAAAAAAAAAAAAAGCAAATTTATTAAAGAACACAGAAAACTAAAAATCAATGACTGTGGTACATACATTGTATAAAAAAACACTACACAGTCAGCTAAGCATTTACCGATTAAAGTGTTAATTTTTTAAACAAGAAATATAGAAATCTGTGAAAAAAATTCTTGCTCATTTGCCTTTAAAAGGGCTGTGAAATCAAATCAAAACAATGAAGGGTAGTAAGTATAACATAAGGCAGTCATGGGGGTTGAAGTTTACTGAGAAGCTCACATCCAATTTAAGAAGCAGCTAATACTCATTATCAGCCATTGTGTTACCATGTAGAAATAATGGCCCAATGTTGCCAGATCTTCTAATTTTTTTTTTTTAAAGCAGATATCTGGATTTTTAAACAAAACCTGCTGGTTTTTAAATCTATCTATTCATTAATTTAATGTTAACAAGTAAAGAGAGAAAAATCTTTGTAAAAGTCAAATAAAATAAAACCTATTTTGGGGCTGGATGAAGCTTCCTAGCAACTTCTGCTTTAGATACATGAACCTATAGGAGAAAAATGAGGTATGAACAGCCACCACAGCTTAGCTTTCCTGAGTTTACAGTAAGTCCACAAAAAAAGAAATCTAAAAAAAAAAAATAATAATAATAATAATAATAGGGTAGGTTGGGAGAAAAATATACAAAATTTAAGATTTGGACTATAGTCAGTAGGAATGTTTTGACAATGCTCTTGCATAGTTTGTAGCAAATGTTTCCCAACAGCGAAAGTGTTGGTGGCGGGGTGATATATGGGACCCCCTGTATAATGTTATGCATATTTATTTTGTAATTTCTCAACTTTTACTATACATTTGTTTATATATTTGGTGGGGGGGGATATATAGGACTCCTATATGATGTTACGCATGTTTACTTTGTAAGTTCACAACTTTCACTATACACTTATTGTTTATGCATGTTCATGTATGAATGATATACCTCAATAAAATTTAAAATAAAAACAAAAAAAGGAATCTAAAAGTCTAGTTCCCATATTCCTTAACATTCATCCTATCCTATCCTATCATGGCAGTCCTGATTAAAGATTAAAGAGCTTGAATTTAGATGCTCAGATTCTATGAATACATTGAAGGAAAAGTATTTTAATGCCTTACAATCTAAGAATAATTTGGTATGGAAACATCTTTAATCTATTGCTAAAATACATTCTTAAAAATACAAAGCAAACAAAATTCAAAAACCAAATTTACTCTCTATATAACATTTTTCCCACAAAGACTTAGAAACTTGGTAAAATGCCATTTATACCATGAACAAATGCTTGTAATAAAGACAATACAGACAATTGTTAATTATCTATACTTGTTTTTAGAGTATGAAAATCTGAATTCTTATATCAAATCTGCTTTAACTGTGTGACTGGGCAAAATACTTCATCTTAAAATTCTTTATCTCAAAAATCAAAACTCCAATGTTAGTCTTCATTATACCACAGTTCAATTTAAGGATCCAATAAGATATTGGATTTAAAAAGTCTTTCAGGTAGACTCAAGTGGCTCAAGTGATTGGGCTCCTGCCTACCATATAGGAGGTTCAGGGTTCGTTTCCCGGGGCCTCCTGGTGAAAGGCAAGCTGGCCTGTGCAGCAAGCTGGCCCACGCAGGAGTGCTGGCCCACGCAGGAGTGCTGGCCCAAGCGGAGAGCTGGCGCAGCAAGATGATGCAACAACAAAAGACAGAGAGAAGAGACAATAAGAGACGCAGCAGACCAGGGAGCTGAGGTGGCGCAAGAGTTTGAGCGCCTCTCTCCCACTCGGAAGGTCCCAGGATCGCTTCCCGGTGCTGCCTAAAGAGAAGACAAGCAGACACAGAAGAAAACACAGCAAATGGACACAGAGAGCAGACAGCAAGTGCAAAAACACTGGGGGCAGGGGGGGAATAAATAAATAAACAAATCTATAAAAACGTCTTTCAAAGAATACAGAGTACTAAGCAAATATTAAGGTGTTATCTCCTGCAGTTTAGCTGAGATGGGGGACAGAGTGTCAGGTTTTAAATTTTGTTTAAATTCCTTGCTTAACTACATAAACATATATAAATTTCACTGTATAATAAAATTTCTTTTATCTACGCTATATAAGGGTCTTATGGTTTTAATCAAGACCATTTGAGTGGTCAGTTTAGATTATTTTGATGTTCTAACAAAGACCTACCTAATAGTAAATACCATTTGATATTAAAATATATTACAACTTTTTAGGATAATACCCTTTTTATCCTATCTGTCATTTGTGTCACTGCGTTTCTCAGCAGATATTTAACAATTGGGACAGTTAATACAATTCTGCATTGTAAATTCCCATATCCCCCAGGTAAGAAATACTGATTTAATTCAAATGATTAAAAATTATATACCTTAACAAAATATAAGAAGCTAAATTAAACTCACATTTCATTCTTTTACGATCAGAGAAAAACTATGTGATATATTTTTACCTTAAAGTTTAAAGGCTTAAAAAATTGTAGTTAATCTTACCTTCAGTTTGAATTCAAGCTGCGGCATGACAGATAATAATAAATGAGGATCTATAGCAAAAAGTTCCTGAATCAGATCAAATACATGTTCTGACAAATCACTTACTGATGACCTTCCCAGCACCAGAACTTGATTGAAAAACTACAGGAGATAGTAAAAGCAAAAATAAAATATCCATTTCACTAAAAAACTTGGGCAGTTATCCTATAAACATTTTTTAATAAAGCACTAAATAATCAGGCACTACATATACAAATGAAGAAGATGATGAGAAATAGTTAATTCAAAAACTAATATATATAAAATGGAATAGTCACCTAAATAGGAGAAGAAATAAATCTCCAAATAATTTAGGAAAATAATATGATTATTATAGGGAGGAAAATTTAAAAAGTGGTTTGTTAGCTTTGTTTCAAATTAGGATGAAATAATAATATAGTTATCAAGAGCACAAATTAAAGGCACATAGACACAAAATATTAAATTGAAAATACTAAAGTGGCAGTTGTAAACAATTGGTATAAGCATAAGTTTCTGGTAGTATTATAAAATGTATTTCTTTTTATTTCTTTTGAAAAGCAACATACTTTAAGAGTCAGAAAATATTCATAGCTACAATGCAGACCTTGCAAAGGAGGAGAAATATATTTATGTGTTAAATCAGGTGGATCTATTCTTAATCAATCAAGTACAGAATCTGTATATAAAACACCCCCATTTGATTTTTATAAAATTACACAGACACATACATGTGGATATGCAAAGAACGCTTATGGAAGTACATATAAAAACCTATTGGTATTTCTGAGAATTGAGGTATTTGGGGTTTAAGGCAAACATTTTTCACTGTATATTATTTTGTACTCTTTGAAAAAATATGTTTTTCCATGTATAAGTATTAATTTGGTAATAGAAATTATACTAATAATTCATACCATTTAAATTAATAAGGGGAGCAGGTGTAGCTCAGTGGTTGAGTGCCTGCTTTCCATGTACTGCCTTAAAAATGATAAAATAAAATTAATAAACTCAGGCTTGGGTTTTTATTTGTGGAAAATAACAAAAGATGAAAGTTACATTCACAAAGATGATTACTGAAAGAAATCTAAATGCAAGAAAACAGAAGTGGTAAGACAAATTATGGGTATATAGCAATTCAAAGGAGTATTTATAGCTATTCATATTATAATTTGGAGGTAATGTCAAAATTTAGAAATACAAAATAAATGAAAGAATACAAAATTTCACAGAGAATATGCGGGGAAAAAAAAGGTATGAGAAAGAGCAAATATACACCAATGAAATTTACTATATTAAAGTAATGGAATTACAAATATTTTCTTTGGTTGTTCAATATTACTTCACTGATATTTCATTAAAAAAATAAAATCAATTTCTGCTCAATAAAATAAAACAAAACATTTTTCTTATTATAAAACAACTATTCAAGAGAGAGACACTTAATGGTTTCAGAAGAATGGCCTTGAAGACATGAAGATGAAAATATATAAAGAGACAGAGAGACCCAAATATAAAGAGGAATGGATAAAGTAAAAGAAAATCGGCATATCCAGGAGATAAAAGATATGCATAAATACAAAGCAGAAGAAGGGGTGGGGATTGTCAACAAGTCTTCAAAAAGTAACGCCCTCCATTTTGTACCATTTTAAAACAACATCAAAACTATGCTGTTTTTCTCTGACTCTGGTCAATTTGGAAATATCAGTCTTTTATATTTGCTCTGAATAGATGAAATTAGGTGTATAGACTAAATAAACATATATATATACATAGTACTTTATTAAGAACTATACAATTATGGAATAAATGCAGACAGAAATACATACATTAGCAATGCATGCCTCGATAGTCTGGACTGTCCTTTTCAGTAGAACTTTTGCCAGGTCAAAGGACTGTTTATTTAAGTTCTGAAAACCAGAATAAAAACATGCTAAGTTGCAAATAAATCAGTGAATTTATGACATACCACTATTAGTCTTCCAATCTACTAAATATGAAGCAAAAATTAACTTAAGTCCCAATTCAAGGTTTTACCCAATGTCTACCAGCCAATTGGTTTTAAATGCAAAGTTGCAAATTGAACACGATAATGAATTAAAAGCAAATATTCATTAGATAGCCCAAAGCCCAAATGTAACCCAATATCTTTTACTAGACTGAAAATGGATCTAAGCCTTTTTGATTTTGTTTATCTGTTAGCCAATTTGAACTGGTAACTACACTCATGTATCTTAAACACACACACATTTCTAATGCACCATGCTCAGTATCTCATAGTCTATCAATGTGTATTCTCAGTGAGTGCATACCTGGGAAGTGCTCGAAGTAAAAAGGGTTCTTGGTCAATTATAATTTTGAAATGCTGAACAATATGTTTCCCTCTGAGATTCCCAATGTACTGTAACAAATTAAAGGGTCTGACAAAGACTGCAGAAAAACGCCTATTCAATTTTTAAAAAAACTTACTGTAAAAGGAATTCTTATTTTGAAGAATACCTATTAATACCTCTACACTTTGAAGTACTGGAATAAATTGAGATACATTCACCATCATCTTGCATCTCTCCCCAAAAAGAGGCTAAAAAATTGTATGCTGTAAGCCAGTGGTTTGCAAACTTTTTCTGTAAAAGGCCTGATGGTAAATATTTTAGGCTTTGTGGACTATATGGTCTCTTGCTGCTCAACTCAGCTCTGCTGTTGTAATGTGAAAGCAACCACAAAAAGAACAAAAACAACTGGGCCTGGCTGTATTCCAATAAAACTTTAAATATCCAGTGGGCAGAGTTAGGCAGAAAGCCAGTTTCCTGAACTGTGCAATAGGTTTTAATGCCTTTGGAAAAGGATAAGATTAGCTGAAAATTAAGGCAACCTTTCTATTTCCAAAAAGGGTATATGTCCCACTCATAAAAATACTCCGTAGCTAGAATGTGAATACCAAACATGCAGTTTCATTCCTCTCATAGTTCTCTCTTCATCTGCCTGAGATATACTTTCCTTTGTCAAACTGTCAAAATTATGACCAACTAGAGTTTCATTTGAATTAATCAAATATAAATAATATTTAGAGAGTCAAGAGAAGAATTTAAAGTTAATCACATATTACTGTGAATAAGTTTAATTAGACACATTGTTCACCTAATATCTGATAACAGGTCACTGAACCATTAGTAGAAAAGAGCAGGAGGGCAAATATGGAAAATGGGGTAGATGTGAGTAAAACTCAGGGGTGGAACTTGTGGGGAGATCAGACCTTCAGTTTCTCAGAAGGAACTGGGGGGAAAGGACAAAAAGGAAATAGGGAGGAATGACGAAGCCCTGAATCATCCTTTCCTCTTAACCATATTGCTTCTGCCCAAATCTTTTTCTGAAAGTGACTAAGAGATACAATATGGGTTCTGACAAGAAGTCTGAATCCCCACGGTCTGCAGCAACGTACATAGGAGGGAATATATTTTCTTTTCCAAACAAAAATAACAAAAACAACAACGACAACAAAATTACCCCAGTCCTCACAATTCCCAGATTAGACAGGCTGGTGAATATCAAACATTTTTGGTTTTCCATAAAACAGGAAGCACTTAGCTAAATGGAAAATCTGTCTCAATATAATATGCTAACGTATCTTCTAAAAAGAATAATAGCAATAAGACTAATTTGTGTCATTTTATTTTATTGGGGGCTGGGGAGTGATAGTGGGAACAATTACATGGGATGGCAAATGATCAAAAAAACAACTATTCATATGTGTAGTAGTACCATTAGATATTAATTTTTAATATCTTTATTTTCTACACACCTTATGTGCAGGAATGAGGTTAATAAGAATGGAGTCCAGTAATTCTTGAGTAACTCCATCACCTTCCATGATGATAGAACTCATCAAGTCCAGCATGTGCATTTGTACCTTCTTATTGTGGCTATTGCTAAAAAAAGAAAAAAGAAAAAAAATTCAAAGACTTACAAAAAGAAAATTAAACTTCCCACTTTAAAACAATAACCTCTAATATAAAGGAAAGATTTTCACTTGAAGAAACCATGCCAAAATGGCAAAGAAGTTTTGGCTACTCTGTTTACTTTCTTCCTCTGTTGAAAAGTATTTTACCAAAACAAAGACCTTTAAAATGAATTACGTCCCTACACAATTAAGATTCCAAGCGTGAGTTAAATTCAGCCAAACGAAAATCCTGTCTAAATAAATAAAAGAACACTTGTGCTAATGCCCCCAATTTTAAAAGGCACTAAGATTTATTAAAGTCAGAAAACAAAAAATATACAAGATGATGAAGACAGTTTTTTAACCTATTTTCCTTTTAAGATCTTAATGAATTCCCCGAATAGGATAAAACCTAGTTAAAAACACAAAAAAGCCTAAGCCAACACCAAAAATAATTTTCATTTTATCTAAAGCCATTAGTGGTTTTAGTTCACCAACACTATAATTCAAAAGTTTGATATAAAATGCCTATCAGAACTTATGGCTAGAAGGTTCTGAAAATGTCACCTTGGTATCTCAAGTAAATGAAAATCAACAAGGTATAAAAGATAAAAGCCATGAATAAGTTTTACAGCCCGCTTCCTTAGCCAGTGAAGAGTCAACTATAGGCCTCCTGAATGAATATACCTACTGCTAATGCAAACTTATTTAAAAAGACTACCCACAAACTGTTGTAACTGGTAGAATATCTAGGCTTCTCTCCTTCTGAGTACATTTTAACTAAAGACTTGACTAACGCATTTTCATACTTATCAGAACACATATGCAGAGACAAAACAAGGAAAAAGATATCATTTAGTAATATCACTACAGATACACAGGGGAGTTAAAGACTAAAGTAAACTTTAACATAATTTGTATATCTCTCACATATAATTTTGTAAAAAATTAACTTGAAATAATGAATAACAGACCTGTTGGGCACTTAATGATAAAACACAAAGAAGAAAAAATTTAAAAGGTAATGGAAACATCATCAAATTCATAGATAGTTTTCTACAACTTTTAGTAGCCATCCCTCTTGTAAGCCTGTCCCCACATATCTTGTTTACTTTACTATAGACCAAGAATGTGCAGGACCACTTATATAGCTGTGTGTGTTATCTGTGCAGTGGGGGTGGGTGGTATGTGGGAGAGAACAACAGAGATTCAGCTTGATGCAAAAAAGAACCTGACTAAAGTACTTGGCTCTCAGATCCATATATACTTTGGGGGTAGACAAAGAGTGGAGAGAAGAGAGACAAAAATTATTTCCACAGATTCTACCATTCAAATCAATAAGCTCTTCAAGACTGCTACTTCTAGCCAGGATGGAATAACAGGAACAGGATTTACCCTCCTAAGAGAAACAACTAAAAAAAACAGACAAAATATATAAAACAACAGTCTTCGGGCATTGGATATCACACAGATGTTGCTGAGAGAGGGGAAACAAATGAGGCAAACCTTACAATTTTTTTCCAGCTTACTGCCAGGTTAAAGTTTCCAGGCAACAGTGTAGGGAGGGGAATGCTGGCAGAGCCTAGTGGTTTCCCTACGTCTGAAGGCAAGGCAGAACACTTTAAGAGGAGAGAGCTACTCGGAGAGCAAGCTTTGGAGATTGCTGTGAATTTTCAATTGCTTCATGATCAGCACACATGTGTAGAAAATTACTCAAGCATGAAGAAAGAACCACCTAAAGGAAGTAGGAGGAATAATTCTTGGAGCTCACACAGATCTGAGAAGAGACTATGTCCACAAGCCAGAGTGGAAAACCTTATAATTCACAGGACACTTGATAAAGCAATCAGATTTTGCCCTGTTTTGGGGTGAAATCAGCTGTAGTGTAAATATGCTCTGGTATGCCTTTAAAATGCTTAAATGCAAGCCTCAAAACAATAAAAGAAACTTAACTATTTCCCAGAACAAAGCTCTAGAATATAGAAAGAAATTAAAAAATATCCAGCATTCAAGGTAATATTTACACTGTCTGGCATCCAAGCAGAAATTATCAGACACGCAAAGAAGAAAATATGGCCTAGAATGAGGAGAAAAATCAACTGAAAGAGACTCAGAGATGACAGAATTAGTTAACAAAGACATTAAAATAGCTAATATAACTGTATTCTATATGTTCAAGGAGGTAAAGACCGTACATGTTGTGAAAACATGGATGATAAAACAGTGAGCTGTGGGACAATTTCAAATGTTAAGTATAATGGGAGTCTCTGAAGGGGAATAGCAAAACAGAAAAAATTTCTTCAGATTTCTTATCTGAAGAAATAATGGCTGAAAATTCACCAAATTTAATGAGAACTATAAACCCATAGATGCAAGCAGCTCAATAAACCCCAAGCACAAAAAACTAGGAAAAAAGCTCCATCATGGTAAAACATAATCAAATGGCTTAAAACTAGTGTTAAAATCTAGAAAGAGCTACAGGAGAAAAAAAGATAAATTTTGTACAGAGAAACAAACATGAAAATGACAAAACTGATTCAGAAACAAGGTGAGCCAGAAAAGAGTGGCGCAACATCTTTAAGAGTACCAAAAGGAAAAAAAAACAAAAAATAAATAAAACCTGTAAACCTTCAACTCTTTAACTATGAAAATAACTTGCAAAAATGGAGAAATGAAGACTTTTTCAGACATACAAAAGTTGAACAAATTCTATCACCAGCCAACCTGAACTACAGAAAATGTTAAAGTCCTTTGGGCTGAAGAAAAATAACATCAGATGGAAATCTGCATCTACACAAAGGAATGAAGACCAGAAACGGTAAATGTTTGAGTAAATACAAATCATAAACTTCTCTCTTAAGGCAAGTCTTTTGTTTACTAATACTTCATTGTGAATTATTTTAAGGAGATAATTAAGTCAACAATAAACTCAGATCTTCAGGATTCAGGGAATGAAAATTTTAATAGGAACAAAGAAAGGTGTGTGTATAGGTAAAATGATTTTGAAAAGAGGTATTATTTACAGCGTGGGAAGGTGGGTTTATGTGGATGGTTAAAGGTTACAATAGTTGCTGGATGACTACAATTTTAAGAGTTTGGTTTTGTATTTTGTTAGTATTTATAATTTTTTTAGAAAATTACAAAGGTATGGTAAAATGCAGAAAAGGGCCACAAATTCTTCACATCTCTGTATGCAAATCCCTTTAAAATGTGACTCTGCTGTTCCTTCCATCAAAACACAGAATCTACCTAACCAACTCTTGAATCTGGGCTTGCCTCTGAGTCTTGCTTTGGCCAATAAAACATAAGTAAACATGAAGCAAGCAGAGGATTGAAAAGTAGTCATGTGCTGGGGCTTGCTCTTTCTTGCTACTTTTAGAACCCAGCCAGCAAGTGAAAAGCCTGGGCTACCATGCTGGATGATCTGAGACATGTGACCAAGTGACACTATCACCCCAGCCAATTGCAGATGCCCTGCCAAATGACAGCAAACACTTAAGTGAGTCCAGCCCAGACAACAAGAACTGCCAAGCAGAGTCTTAAGCTAAACAAAGTGGTAGTTATTTTAAGCCAGCAAGTTTTAGGTTGTTTTGTTATGCAGACAAGGCTAACTAATATAAAAGGTAAAGTTTATATATTCTATCATTTTATTTAAGAGTCTATTGTCAATTGTAGTAGGAACTTCTTCTCATGCAGTCTCTATCTACAAACCAAGTTAGTCTGGTTCTCTCCTGTTTATTCAAGTCTAACTTCTAATTCTACCAATCTGTCTAAGGATAAAGGTAGACATAATTAATATCCCTAAAAATCTACAAGAATCTCTAGAAATGTGCTGTCCAATAATGAAAAGCCATTAGCCACAAGAGGCTGTTGTACTTGAAATATGAATAGAGCCACATAATAATACTTTTGAATACAGTAAGTTAAATGAAATATTTTACTAAAATTTACATGTTTCTTTTTACTTTTCTTAATGTGGCTACCAGAAAATTTTAAATGTATGCGACACACATTATATATTCCATATAATACACTGCTCTAGAACATAACTCTTAACAATGCTTGGTTTACTGTACCAAAAAAATTGGACTGGAAGCCAGAATTTGGGCTCTCCTGTCCAGAAATTTGTTCTTGAACAAGCCACCACATCCTCCCTGTGCATTAGTTTCTCTATTAGTATAAGGAAAGAGTAGATTTAGGCAATGTTTAAGATTTTTTTCTAGCTTTAAAGTAAGAACATATCAATGTCAGTATGCTTAACCACAGAGCAATTCTGCCCCTCAGCATTAAGGGTACATACAAAACATAATTTCCCCCTATAATTTGGTACTTCATTATATAACATCTCATACCATTTCCTTTACAATATATGTCTGTTGTCTCTATAAATAAATTTCTTAAAAACAAGGGCTTTGCTTTTTTACTTCTCTATTGTTCCATAGCCAATAGCACAGATTGGGGTAAACACAAACTAATTAATTTAGATATCATTTAAAAAGCAGTGTAAGGGTAAAGACAGTTTTGAAAGACCAGAATTTTTTCCCCCTCTTCATGTTAAGTCTTTTAAGGAAATTAATTCCTTATAACATTAAAAGATCTTAGTAAAATATGACATTTAAATATACACAGCAAGAAAAAGAGGCACTGAAACAGAAGTGCTTAAAAAATAACTTACTTGATCACTGAGAAGAGAGTCCTAAAAAGCTGAATAAAAATTTCATTGCAATCTTCCAATTCAAAGCAGATGTTATAGGATTTAACCCAAGCTAAATTCTTTAAATAAACAAATAAAAATAATTATTTAATTATACATACACAGAATAGTTACACTAAAGAAAACTCATTAGAGAAAAATATTTTTTAGAATTAGAAAACTATACTAAAGACTATAAAAATCCAACACATAAATTAGTTATGTACTCTGATTTTTATAAAGACCTATTGGCATTAACCTTCTCAAACTAGAAAATACTAAATTGTTACGGGTTGGTAGACACATAAACATACTAAATATAAGGAGCAGTGAAATTAACTCAAATAATTCCCTTTTAGATTAGAAAAGAGAAAAACAGAGATGAAAAGAAAAGCTATAGTTCCAAATATATAACAGTTTTTCCGGTGGAATATATTTTATCTTTTTATATGAGGAGCAATAAAAAGATAATATTTCTCTTATGAAATGTAAAAGACATTTCATTAAGTGGGTTTTGTAAAACAAAAGATTCATTTTCTATTATAAACTTACTATATAAAGAATTGTCTACTATGTGACATAAATAATGTGATATTTATTAAAGTTTTTTTTTTTTACCTCTAATAAATAAAAGTATCTATTAAATTGTGGACTCTTTGTATCTTCCAAACCTTTTAATTGTCTGGTAATAAACAAAAATATGTCCTGTTAAAAAAAATGATAAAATATATTAATTTAGAAACAGATATTTATCATTCACAATACTAACACTCTGCATATATATTACCCATTAAAAATTACAATAAAAGAAAATTCTCCTTTATCTGAATTCCTTGAAACTGCCTATTCCATTAATCAATATAACTGGAAAATAAAATCACATAAAATTATATCCTTTAGAAGCAAAATTACAAATAGGTGTTTCTACAAATTTAGGCTTTCTCATTTGGGAGGAACACAGAAGGCTCTAACTCTTATTCCTTTCTTTTTATTTTTTATTTTTTTACAACAGCACTTCTACGTTACTATCTTTACCTTATATCTTGGCAAACAATTATCTTCATTTTAAGGAGCTGGAAATGAGTCTTTCCATTACTATTTCCTACATGTAAACAGTAATTTTCAGTACCTAGTTCTGAATTTGGCTTGTGGCTACACAGCTGTGTGGAACAAAGACAGTACTCTGGTACCAGGGTTTTACTTTTCATGATGACAGTGCTCCATTTCTTATTAAGCTTTCTTTAGAAGTTTTAGCTCAAAATAGTACAAATATGGGACATAATAATTTCTGAACCATTTAAAAGAAAACAGTCCAAAGGATTAAAATTTGCCAAGAATAAATTTCTTCAAAATATGAAATGAGCTCAAGCGATCAATTAAAGAGAGAAGCTCCTTGAACAATGCGAAGAAAGGCAGAACCACCAACATGAGCATTTAGTTTTCCATGCTGAATAACCTGCAGGGTAAAATAGTCATTTGAATGTGTAAACTCTGGTATATTCTTATAATAATAATAATAATAATAATGCCCTTAATCTACGATGCATCTCTTGAACTTAGTCATTTGAGTTTTGTGATGGGTTTTCCTGGAGGTTAGATATGACCAGACAAGGACCAGTTTAGACTCGTACCTCAGTGCCTTATAAAATACCATTGTTTCCTGGTATTTTTCATATTCATTGATTCTCAATGAATATTAACTGAATAAATAAATAAAAGAATAAATTTTGTTTTGCCACTTAAGAATATAAACTTCTTAAGATGGCAAGATGAGTAATTTGAAAGGCATATTCAAAAGGGTAACCTAAACTATAAAAATAAAAGTAAAATGATTTTGTAAAGATTTTATTTACCTTAAGTTTATCGTGGGAAGTATATGGCGCTTCTGGGGCATAGATTCGAAAGATGTCAGCCAAACAACATGCTACAAGGAGACGCACATCTTTATTGGGATTCCTGAGAAAGAATTCAGATGCAAGATGCAAAGCTAATGGGAGATACTGCTGTTTTTCGTCTTCTGAATCCTGATCCATATCCATAAAAGTTTTCACTACCATCTGTAATAATTTATAAAAGAAAAATATAATCAACTCCTGATATTTAGAAATCAGTGGAGAATGTTTTTTAAAAAATCATTTCCATTACAACACAAACTAGCTAATAAGTTACTATCAGAGGGTTTACAATGAGATTTTATTATAGCTTCATTTAAGGATTTGGGTAAAGATAAGCATGAAATGGCTAGACTCAAAGATACCTATAAAGAATCATCAACTTTTGGATTACTCATAGACACATTATCTACCTTAGCACCAGATTTATTAAGAACTCTCATTATTCATTTCACAATATATCCATTGTGTATATCTTATCCAAGAAAAAAGTTTTTGGCCATATAAACAACCAAGTTCATTTGGTATTTAGCAACATTATCAATTATGTTTTGTTTATATTTTACTGTTAAAACTGCCCTGAGGACAGCAGATGTAGCTCAAGTGGTTGAGCGCCTGCTTCCCATGTACGAGGTCCCGGGTTCGATCCCTGGTACCTCCTAAAATCAAACAAACAAACCCAACTCTCATTGGGGAGTAGCTATAGCTCAGTGGTTGAGTGCCTGCTTCACGTGTACGAGGGTCCTGGGGTCAATCCCCAGTATGTCCTTAAAAAACAAAAACAAAAAACCTGCCCTGACTTAAGGCTCCTTGAAATTATTTCATTTCACACTTTAATAGGTTTTGCAATTTCACAATATAAAGCCATGTTTAAATAGTTTTATATAGTAGTACTTAGGATTAAAAGTGTTAATTAGCAAATAACCTCTGTTATTTATGGTTATAAAATTAATGAATGCATATTTTAGGATCACTCTAAAATGCAAAGAGGTGTTAAAAAAAATCCATTATTTCTGAATCCCAGAAAATACAAGTTTTCTTTTCTACTTAAGTATTTGTCATCTATTGCTATATAAAGAATTACCCTAAAACTTTGTGACTTAAAACAATGAATATCACATGCAGTTTCTGTGGGTAAGGAATTGGAGAATGGCTTAGTTGGGTAGTTTTGGCTTCAAATCTCTCATGAAGCTGTGATAGGTCAGAACTGCAGTCATATGAAGGCTGTACTGGGCATGCAGGATCCACTTTGAAGGTGACTCCCTCATTCGGCACAAAGGCCTCAGTTCCTCTCTACATGGCCCTCTCCAAAATGCTGCTTGAGTGTCCTCACAGAATAGCAGCTAGCTTCCCCACAATGAATGATCCAAGAGAGCAAGTCATAAGTGACAATATCTTTTGTGACTTAGCCTTGAAAATCATACATTGTCACTTCCACAACAGCCTATTGGTTATTCAAGTCAACCCCATTCAGTGTAGGAGGGTACTACATAAGGTAGTGAATATATAAGAAAATGAGGATCATTTGGGGCCATCTTGAAGACTACTACCACACCTTGCCTCCTAATATTTATACTTTCTGTAGTCTTCTCCCACAATGACAATGCATTTGGCTATGTGACCAATGGTTTATTAGCAAGCACGATACAGGGAGAGATCTGATAAATTCTTGCAAACTGAGGCTGGAATGCTCCCTAATGGAACCCAGTCAGTCATCACACTATTAGGAATTCTGGACTATTCTAGAAAGTGAACCATGTGTAGAAATCTGGCAGATTCCTGTGGAGAGAGATCATTTGGAGGAGAAATGAGGTGCCCTAGCCAAACTCCCAGCTAAATTAAGCAACAAGAAAGACCTAAGTTGACCCCACCACATGGAACAGAAGAACCACACAATCAACTTACAGAATTGTGAGAAATAATAAATCACTTTAAGCCGCTAAATTGTTTTGCTGCACAGTAATAGTTAATTGAAATTGCATCTATTCCATCCTCTTTTTTTATATGCTTTTTTGCACTGATGCAGTGCAAAAAAGCTAAAACTACATTCCCCAGGTTCTCTTGCAATAGGTTTGCAGTTGTAATTTTTTAAAAAGAGTTATTTCATTAATTTATTCCCCCCCACACACACCCATTGTTCGTGCTCACTGTCTGCTCTCTGTGTCCATTCGCTGTGTGCTCTCTGTGTCTGCTCGTCTTATATTTAGGAGGCACCAGGAACCGAACCCAGGACCTCTCATGTGAGAGAGAGGCACTCAATCGCTTGAGCCACCTCTGCTCCCTGCTTTTCTGTCTCTCTCATTGTTTTTCCTCTTTGTGCCTCCTTGTTGCATGAGCTCACTGTGCCAGCCCACTATCCTGCTCACCTCCAGGAGGCACTGGGAACCGAACACAGGACCTCTCATGTGGTAGGCAGGAGCTCAATCACTTGAGCCACATCCGCTTCCCTGCAGTTGTAATTTTGGAAAGTATTAGTGTGGAAGAGGTTATATTGCTATTGCTTCTGCTTTTTTGGCTGACAAATATGACATGAAGGCATTGTGTATATGTTGGGGAGAGCAGAAGGGAAGTGGCTTTCCACTGATTAGTTACTGGCTTCATGAAGACAAAGAGGAGGCATCTATTTTGTGCTGAATGACACTTGAAACATCAAAATCCAACAAAAAATTTGTTGGATACTGCTAAAGCAAATCTTAAAAGAGAAATTTTTAGTTTTAAATCTGTCAAAAAAACAAAAAAGAATGAAATGAGTTTACCAATCTAGACAAATGACCAACAAAATTGTAGCTGTAATAACTTATACTGAGCACTTATTATGTGCCACATATTACTGTTTTCGGTATCTCACATGCACAAACTCATCTAATTTTCAAAAGTGCCCAAAGGTAGGAGATGACTTCTGTCTAAGATAGAGTAACAGGAACTGATTAACCCTCATGCCTAAAACAAATAAAAACGGGACAAGATATATGAAGCAGTGGTTTTCAGGTAGTAGACATAAGGCAAGGCAATAAAGGACAGTGATTCCTGAGAGGGTGAGACCTATAATGATCCCAGATCATTACCATAGTTTCCAGGCCACAACACAGGTAGGGAAAACAGGTAGAATTGAAGAGATGGAGCTGGTAGTTCAGGAAGGCCAAAGAAGCTAGAGTTCCAAGGGTAGGGCATCGGAGAGAAAAGGATACAGGGAGCCTCGCAGAGAAATGCAGGTCTCCCCTTGAGTCTTCAGCAGAGACTGACCAGCACAAACATGAGGAAACTCCCTGAGGCTGGGGAAAGCAATTCAAGAGGAATAAAGGAACAATCCAAAGGACACAGCAGCTAGAGCAGGAAACTGTGTAATACACAGGGATTTAGATAGAGTAGTCAGACATGTACACATCTAGCCCTAGACTAAAATTTCCTAGGCTGAAGATTGCTAGACTAAAGCCCTAGCCTAAAGGTTGCTCTGGTCCCACCTATCAAAACATAAAAGCAAGCCAGAAAGAATCAAAAGTGTCCAAAAACATAAAACTGGAGAGTGGCAGCAAAATTGTAATCCAAGCAATATGCATCCACATCTTCTCTAAAGACACTTAAAGACCAAGATAAAATTCCAAGAAATAAACCGCACAGTTAAGGGCCATTTATGTCACTAGAAGGAAAGTCAGAGGATGAAACATGAGATTGTGTCACATAATGAAACCTGTTGTGGATGATGAATGTGGTCAGCAGTACAAATGTAAGAATGTCCTTCCATGAATTAGAAGAAACGTACATTACTATTATAGTTAATAGTACAAGAATGTTCTTTCACAAATTATAACAAATGTAAAACACTAATACAAGTTATTAATAATAGGGTGGTATATGGGAAAAAGATAAACCTAATGAAAACTATGGCTCACAGTTAATAGTACTATTTTAAGAATCTTTCATCAATTTCAACAAAGGCAACTTAAAAAGAACAGTACAATTACAAAAAATTGCTATCGTCAATTGTAAAAAAAGTTTCACACCAATGCAAGGTGTTGGTGGTGGGGTGGTGTATGGAAAACCTGTATTTTATGCATGATTGTTTTGTAACCCACACTTCTCTAATAAATTAAAAAAAAAAAAAAGAACAAAACCAGAAATTGCTTAGTTTTGTTATAAAAAGACTAACAACTTTTTCATGGGTGGTCAAGAAAAAAAGATTTAGAAATGATGAAATAACATGCAGAATGAAAAAAGGATATAGCTACAGATAAAAAGTAGATGTCTGTCTTCTCCACAAGTTGTAAGTTCCATGTTCCTCTAGGTCTGAAAAGTCTTTCCTCAACAAAAAATACAATAAAATATTTGCTGGATAAAGTTGTGATGACCTGGTCATTAAAAATATGAAGATGTTCACTTTTAAAGCATGGTATTTTATTCCTAAGAAGAGAAGAAAGTTTCTAAAGGAGAATTAAGGTAGTTTTAAGCCTGACATTTTCATTAGCATAATTACACTTCCAAAGTCTTAAAGGCGGATGAAGAGTAATGCCATTACTGCTGAGCCTCACAGAGCACTTGCCGCTGGGCACTGGACACCAGACTGGCCGCACCATGAGACTCCTCTCCCGCCTGCTCCTGCTTCTCTTGTTTGTATTCCCAGATACTCTCTTGCTCAAAGTCAGCTCTGGAGGCTTATTTGCAATGGCCCAAGATCTTACAGAGGATGAAGAAACAGTGGAAGATTCAATAATTGAAGATGAAGATGAAGATGATGAAGCTGAAGTAGAAGAAGATGAGCCCATAGATTTGGCAGAAGATAAAGAGGAAAATATATCTGGTGAACCTGAAGCATCACCAAGTGCAGATACAACTATCCTATTTACAAAAGAAGATTTTTCAGCAAATAACATTGTGAAGTTTCTGGTAGGCTTTACAAACAAGGGTACACAAGACTTTATTGTTGATGGGGGATGGATGTGGCTCAAATGGTTGGGTGTCCGTCTCCCATATGGAGGGACCCGGGTTCAATCCCTGGGTCCTCCCGGTAAAAAAAAAAAAAAGACTTGTTGAATCCCTAGATGCCTCATTCCGTTATCCTCAGGACTAACAGTTTTATATCCAGAATTTCACAGCTATTCCTCTGAACACTGTTGTGCCACCCTAGAGACAAGCAACTTTTGAATACTCCTTCATTCCTGCAGAGCCCATGGCTTTTGGTCTGGTCATCAAGCTGATCTACAAAGATCTCAATGGCAAATGTGTTCCAAGATGCTGTCTTCAATCAAACAGTTACAATTATTGAAAGAGAGGATGGGTTAGCTGACAAACAATCTTTATGTATATGTTCCTTGTCGGTCTTGGGCTACTCGTTTTTGTTGGCCTTCATCAACTCCTAGAATCCAAAAAGCATGAAAGAACAATACAGAAAGTGGAAATGGGTACATCGAGTCAGAATGATGCTGATATGAGTTGGATTCCTGAGGAAACTTTGAATCAGATCAATAAAGCTTCACCAAGAAGGCTGCCCAGGAAACGGGTACAGAAGAGATCAGTGGGATCTGATGAGTAAATGGTCCTTTGTGCAAAAAATAAATAAATAAATAAAAAATAAAAGTCTTAAAGGAAGTCCATTCTATTTAAATAATGAATATCTATCTATACGTTTCACTAAATTACAAAATTCCTTATGCCTTCCTGCTGATGGAAAACCAGACTTAATGCCTGGAGGTAGAGCTGCCATCTTAAAACTAAGAGGATAAAAGCATACATGGAGTAAAGGTTGCAGAACGTTAGGTCCTTGATAATATCACTGGACTATCTAAACCTGGACCTCTTGTTCCATGTGACCAAAAAATCTCACTTAATCCTCTGTTTTGAGAGATTTTTAGTTATTTGCAACTGAACACATTCCTGACTTGATACATTTGCTGAGATAAAAAATTTAAAATAAATCTGATGAATGCCAAAACAAGATTTCAAATCATTTAAGACTCAAATTATCAGTTCTGAAATTAATTTGTGAACACTGATGACAGTAACAACCTTGATTATTTTGTCTAGAATTTTTATCTGGTCTTGCACTCTCTCCCCGTCCTTCTGGTTTTATATTTCCTACAATTTCCTTTTTATTTTATTAACTGGAACATTTACCATACAATAGTTAATGAGTATGTGAAAATTTTCATTCATCAACTCATTTATTCATTCAGTCAGTACATTCAACAAATATTTAATGAGTACTTGTATATTTCAGAAACTGTGCTGAGAAGCTCATAGCACACAGCAGATAGGGATACCACCCATGCAAACTTTATGTTCTAGGGGTGGGAGTAAAGTAATCTAAAAAACAAATATTAATTTCAGAAGGTGGTAAGTTTATTTTCTGAAAATAATAAATTGAGATGATGTGACAGAGGAGAAGCCTACTTTATTTTATTTAAATTTACTGAATATGTAATACTAGTACATGGTATAAAATTTTAAAGGTACAAATATGAAAAGTCTCCCTACCATCCCACCCTTTAACTACCTAGTGTCCCTCCTGGAATTAATCAGTTACAGTTTACTACATTTTCAGGAGATACTCTGCATACAAATGAAATTCTTTATTTTAAAAAATAAATGGCATATCATACACCATTGCTTCTCAAAATTAGCATGCATATACATTGCCTGAGAATCTAGTTAAAATGCAGATTCTACTTCAGTAGGTCTGGGGTGAGTTCGCAAATTCTGCATTTCTAACAAGTTCTCAGGTGATGTCTAGGTGACAGAAACATTTTCATGCATTTACTCAGCACACTCAACAAGAGTCTATTAAGCACTATTATATTTCAGACACTGTCCATGGATCACACTTCGAGTAGCAAGGACATACACTATTCTGCACCTTGGTCTTTCCATTAACAATATTTCTTGAAGTTCATTCAGTATCAATATTTACAGAGCATCCTTTTTTTTTTTTTTTAATGGTTACATAGGCTTCTGTTATTATACCAGTAGTACTAATAGCTAACACTTACTGAGTGTTTTCCAAACACTATTCAAATCACTTTACATGTATGAAATAACTCTTGTAATTCTTTATTAACTCTATGAGGTACGTATCTTTATCCCCATTTTAAAAATGCAAATTCTGAGACACGGAAAAGTTAAGTAATTAGCCCAAAGTTACACAGCTAACAAATAGTAGGAGTGAAACTCAAGTCCAGGCAGTCTGGTTGCAGAGTCTTGATCTTGGATCCCTATACTACTCTGCTTTCCAACCATATAAATGTACCATAAATTCCTTAACCAACTCTTTATCTATATATATTTAGGCTGATTCTAACATTTTACAAACAGTGCTACAGAAAACCTCAATAAAATGTAATAAATTTCTAAAAGTGAGATTGCTAGATTCCTATACATTCGAATACTGGCAAAACACACTGTCTAGTACAAACATGCAATCTTCCATAGTGACTCCATCTCATAATGATCTACATCATGACATAATAAATATCTGTAAAATTCCTGAAAACTAACATTCTCATAAACAATTTAAAAAACAATAAGGAAGTACCTAATACAGAAGATTATGGAAAGCCAATAAAAACTAAATTTAATGAAATCTTAGTAAGAACACAAATTTTTATTACCACGCTGATCTCTATTGATAAATTTACATAAGTCAATTAGCCACTTGCTAAAACAGAGTATTCTTTAGTGACTACTGACACCAAAAGAAATGATAAATTCCTAGTGTAGGAAAAATTATAATTATGGTTCTGTTACAAAAACTTTCTGTTAAGGGTATTCTAAGAGCAAGAGTAACTACATCAAAAACTCTTTGCTAATATATAGTTTCCCTTCACAAACTAACCATTAAATTATGAGGAAGAGTATATAATGCTGAAGGTTTTTTTTAAACACAGGGAATAAAGCTGAATCCCATTTAAAGTTGTCAAATTTACCTAGTCTCGGTTATCTCATTTCAGAGCACGTTTATCCTTTTAAGCAATTATCATTATCATAATAAAAAAAATTATTTAAGGTCTACCTCTTCCATTAGACCTCTACTCCATGAGGGCAGACTGTATCAATCTTGTTTATTGCTTTAACCCTGGTGCCTAGTACAGTGCCTGGCACACAACTGGGAAATCAATAAACCCTGCTTAATGAGTCGATTATTGTTATAGGCAGTTATAAGGGCTGCAGATTATGAAGCCTTTCCCTTAATCCCTACAGATATTTTCAGAGTCCTCCAGAAAACTGAATTAAGTAATGTATACAAAGTATATGTAGAAAGATAGGCACTTAGTGCTCAATAAATGTTATCCTTTTCCATACTCAAAGGCTATACTACTTCTCTATGGAAGAACTTGTCCTTATCTTTATCTCCCTACCCTGAAGAATCTTGATTAACTGATTAAACAGTAAATCACTCTGGTTTAAACGGATTAAATCACTCTGATGGTACTCATGCAGTTGTTCTGTGGCTTTTTAGATGTTAGCTACTATAAAAATTCACTTTTTTTTTTCCCCCGGAAGGAATGAAACCAGGACCTGGTATGTGGGAAGCTGCTGGCATTCAACCACTGAACCACATTGGCTCCCTGAGTTTTTTGTTTTTTTTTTTTAATATATTTTTTATTTATTTTTAAAAGATACTTAGATTACATAAAATGTTACATAAATAAATATAAGGGATTCACATATGTCCCACTCCCCAGACCTTCCCACTTTTCCCCACATTTACCATTTCTTTCATTAGTGTAGTACATTCATTGCAATTGATGAACACATTTTGGAGCACTGCCACTTAAGCATAGATTATAGTTTACATTGTAGTTTACACTCTCTCCCACTCAATTCTGTAGGTTATGGCAAGATATCTATAATGGCCTGTATCTGTCATTACAATGTCACTCAGGTCAATTCCAAGTCCTAAAAACGCCCCCATATTGCACCTCTTTTTCCCTCCCCCTGACTACAGCACCTCTGGTGGCCAATGTCTCCTCATCACTGATATAATTTCTTCCACTGCTAGAGTCACAGTAAGTCTATAGAAGATAACCAGAAAGTCTACTCTAGTCCATATTTTATTCCCCAATCCTGAGGATTCTGGGATGGTGATGCCCACTCCACCTCTAACTGAGAGCAGGCTTCGATCCCATATGGCTGATGGAGTTGGTATTTTAGTTTGTTTGTTTTTTTTTGTTTCTAGGAGACCCTGGGAACTGAACCTGGAACCTTCCACGTGGGAAGCAGATGCTCAACTGCTTGAGCCACATCCACTCCCCTCCAGTTTTATTTTGACTTTGCAATTCAAACCTACTTTCTTGGCCTTAGCCTAACACATCTATTGACTTTTAATATTCATTTTATAGATATTAGACCCACTTCTCTTCTACTTAGTACAGGATTAAATGAAACTGCTTAGAAAAATTGGGAAAACCTTTAAAAACATCAAGTGAAGTTTTGCTTCTGTTCTAAATGTACATTATCTTAATTGATTTTTCCCCCCACCTTATGTTAGGCTCCTTGTAGTACAGAGATGACATAAAGAATGAGATAGCTAAGAGTGAAAAGGAACAAAGATGATTCCTTACTTTGCAAATGTAAAGGAAAATGAATATTTTAAAAATTCTTTAGGAAGATTACTGAACAAAAAAATGCCACACAGTTCATCAAATCTAAGATGGAATTAATTTTCAGGTGATAAATTTAGATCTATACCAACTCTCCAAAGATTATATTTGAGAATAAGAAGAAACTGATTTTACATTTTAGTTATGACTTTTAATTATTCCCCAGCTGAACACAATGACAAATAAGAGTACTCTGTTAACTACTTATCCTCATTGATCTTTCAAAAGAAATATCTTTTTGCCTCATAGGACAAACATCCTAACTGATTTTACTATATCCTAGAAGATTAATCTACTTAAAGCTTTTCTTTAAAAAAAAACAAAACCACTTTTCTTTAAAGATTCTACTGCTGATTAGAACATAATGAAATAAATGTTAACATCATCAGCTTATATTGTTACAGGCCACCAGAATTACTTTAGATCATATAATAACACTGCTGCAGAGAATAGCAGGTAACTGTCAGAAACTATCTCAAAACATAACTTTGGAACATTTATTATGGTGTAAATATAAATTAAACTAAAAAATGAGTAATGGTCAAAGAACAATGCATTTTTGAAAATATAAATAATCTGTTAAGACAAGGCGAGTTATACAAATAAAAATATTAACCCTTTGTTAAAATGGTTTAGAATATATTCCCAGTATTTAACTGAGTTCATGTTGTAGTTTGCTGCCATATTTAAACTTTTGTTCCCAATTTTTTAAACTGTTTTAATTAAACCTCTTCCACCTTAGAGATGTATTTTTAAAAAAATTATTTAATTGATTTCATCTTGCCACTCTCCTCCCACAAAAAAAGGAGTTAACCAACTCTCTCAACATCATTCACTGAATATCTCTCTTCCCCAAATTTTTGGTGATGTTTCCACACACGCGTTTGTTTGCGTGTGCACTCATGCACACACACATTATTTTTTTTAACTGTAATATTTTTAATTTATTGAAATATATCACTCATACATGAACATACATAAACAATAAGTGTATAGTAATAGTTGTGAACTTACAAAAACATACATAACATCATACAGGGCTCTCATACCTCACCCTACCACCAATACCTTGCATTGTTGTGAAACATTTTTAATTAATGATTAAAAAGCATCCTCAAAATATTACTACTAACCAAAGTATTTTCCCCCAAGCCACCCTATTATTATTACTATCATTTATACATGAACATACACAATTAATGTATAGTAAAAGATGTGAATTTACAAAGCAAACATTTGTAACATTATACAGGAGTCCCATATATTAACCCTCCACCAACACCTTGCATTGTTGAGACAATTTGTTCAAATTATGAAAGAATATTGTCAAAATCTTACTACTAATTATAGTCCTTACCTTACATTTGGTGTATTTTTCCCCAACCCACCCTATTATTATTTTTTTAAATATATTTTTATGACAAAAGTTGTAAACTTACAAAACAATCATGCACATGTACAGAATTCCCAAACAACACCCCTCTATCAACACACCACACCATGCTAGAACATTTGTTACAGATTATAAGATAATATCATCTGATTATTACCAGTTCCACAGCATATATTTGGCACACATTTTCCATACTCCCCCATTATCAACACAGTACATCTTTGGCATAGATGCAAGAATATTACATTATTACTGTTAACCACACTCCATAGGTCACTCCATTTGTATTTTTCCCATGCTTCTCCACATTCCCACCACCCTGCAATACTGATGTACACTTGCTCTAGCTCACAAAGGACACTCTTGCATCTGTACCATCAACCACTATTCTCATCCACCTCTGGGTTTACTGTGTGATTCAGTCCCTAGATTATTCTCTAGCTTTCTGTAAATTGGCATTTACAGAAAATTGGCTGAAAATCCCTAGACTACCATTTTCAGTCACATGCCCATTTATAAACCAGCTGTTACTCACTATAATATGTTACCATCAACTCTCTACATTTCCACACTTTTACAGTAAAGCTAATTAAAACTTCTACATACATTAAATATCAGTAGTCCATCTCAGTGCTCCTCTTATCTCCTTTAAGAATCTACCACCTACCACCAGGTCTTGAAGGTATTTTCCTACATTTTCTTCTAGAAGATGGTTCTTGCTTTTATATTTAGGTTTTTGATTCATTTTGAGTTAATTTTTGTGCAGGGGTCCTCTTTCCTTCTTTTGCTATGGATATCAAATTTTCTCCGCACCATTTGTTGAATGGACTGTTCTGCCTGAGCTGGGTGGGTTTGACAGGCTAGTCAAAAATCACTTGACCATAGATGTGAGGGTCTGCTTTTTAACAATCAATTCTGTTCCAATGGTCTATGTGTCTGTCTTTATGCCAGTACCATGCTGTTTTTACCACTGTAGCTAGGTAATACAATTAAAGTCCAGAGATGAGAGTCCTCCAACTTTGCTTTTCCTTTTTAAGATGCTTCTGGCTATTCAGGACCCCTTACCCTTCCAAATAAACTTGACAATCGTGTTTTCCATTTATTTAAAAAATGCTGATGGAGTTTTTATCAGGATTACATTGAATCTGTATATCAATTTAAGTAGAACTGACATCTTAATGATATTTAGGCTTTCAATCCATGAGCATGGAATGTTCTTCCAATTATATAGGTCTTTTTTTTTTTTCTTTTAACAATGAGTTGTAGTTTTCTGAGTACGAGTGCTTTACATTGTTGGTTAAGTTTATTCCTGAATATTTGGGTTTTATCTGTCATATTTTATTTTCACCATTCTTTTAACTTTTAGTTAATTTTATTGATATAATCTTCATTTCTAGACTCTTCCAGAACTCTCTCTCCTGTCTTTTCTTTTCAGGCTGTAGCACACCCTTTAGTATTTCCTGCAAAGCATGTCTCTTGGTTACAAACTCTCTCAGTTTCTGTTTATCTGTGAATATTCTAAACTCGCTTTCATTTTTGAAAGACAATCTTGCTGGATATAAGACTCCTGGCTGGAAGTTTTTCTTTTGCAGTATCTTAAATATATCATACCACTGTCTTTTTGCCTCCATGGTTTCTGATGAGAGATCGGCACTTAATCTTATTGGGTATCCCTTATATGTTATGCATTGCTTTTCCCTTGCTGCTCTCAGAATTCTCTTTTTGTCTTTGGCATTTGACATTCTGATTAGTATGTGTCTCGGAGTTGGTCTATTAAGATATTTTTGGATGGTAGTATGTCGTGCTTCTTAGACATGGATATCTATGTCCTTCAATAGGGTTGGGAAATTTTCCACCATTATTTCTTCAAATATTCCTTCTGCCCCTTTTCCCTTCTCTTCTCCTTCTGGGACACCCATGACATGTATATTTACACATCTCTTGCTGTCTTTTAGTTCCCTGAGATCTTGCTTAAGTTTTTCCAATCTTTTCTGTATCTGTTCTTTTGTATGTTCACTTTCAGAGGCCATTTCTTCAAGCACACCAATCCTTTCTTCTGCCTCCTCAAATCTGCTATTGTATGATTCCAGTGTATTTTTTATTTCATTTATTGCACCTTTCATTCCCATAGATCTGCTAATTTTCTATGTATGCTTTCAAATTCTTCTTCATGCTCATCCAATGACTTCTTAATATCCTTAATATTCTTTAGCCATCTCATTGAATGAAATATGAAATATCATTGAATAGATATTTGTTTGAACATCTATGATTAGTTGTCTCAACTCCTTTATGTCATCTGGAGGCTTATCTTGTTCCTTTAACTGGGCCATATCTTTCTGTTTCTTGGTATGGATTGTAATTTTTTGTTGGTGTCTTGGCATCTGGCTTACAAGAGTATTTATTCTGGGTGCAGTTTTTCTCTTTAGTTTAGGGCTTCCTGCCCTTTCTCCCTTGCTGGTTGTGTAGTAGGAGCCAAGGAGGTAGTTGGTGCTATAAGCTGTGGAGGCTCAAGCTACCCTCATTGCCCCAAGGATCAATGAAGTTTCTCCCAACTTTCTCCTTTGCCAGGGGTAGGGATAGAGCCACAGCTGTGTGGAATAATCCAAGTCATGCAGGCCTAGACTGTAGTTGCCCAGATAGACTGATGAACCTTCACGTCCCTTTCTTCCCTTGCTGCAGGTGTGGGCAGCAATCTATGCAGTGCAGGTCCAAGATGACCACAATTGCCCCAGTAGATTTCCGATTATTGTCTGTGCCAGGTAAATGTACCTGCAGTTACCTGGATAGGCTGATGCAGGGCCTATCAGGTTCCTCCCTCCTAGAGGTGGGGCTGAAGCCTAGGCTAGGGCTGCAGGCCAATCTGGGTGAAAGAAACTAGTTTCTACTGTCACTGTGATTTTCAGTCAGCCCGGCTTCCCCTCATGCTGGGGGTGAAGTCAAAATGGCAGTTACCAGCCTCCTTCTGACTTGGACAGGCTCAAACTTTAGCTGTTCTTAGGGTTATACTTTAGCCAGCCAAACTGACTAATCAGTATCTGAAATCGGTGGCCAACTGTCTCTTCCTCCCGTTTTTGGGAAATGGAGCTTCCAATTCCTGCCACAGAATAGCTCCTGGGGCGGCCTGTGCTGCCAAAGTAGGATGATCACCAGCTTCTGCGGCGTGGCCTGTAATTTCCCGGAGAGGCTGGCACAGCTCCCCCCAGCTTCCTTCCTGCCCGAGGTAGGCCTGGGGCTTACGCTAGAGTGGCAGTCTGATATAGATGGAAAAAAGCCGGTCCCTACCAGCACTGTGATTTTCAGTCAGCCCTGCTTCCCCTCATGTCAGGCGTGGGGTTAAGATGGCAGTCACCGACCTCTTTCTTACTTGGACATGTTCAAACTGTTCATAGGATTATACTTTAGCCCACTGAATTTACTAATCAGTAGCTGAAGTTGGTGCCCAACCGACTCTTCCTCCCCCGTTTTGTTTGGGAAGTGGAGTTTCCAATCCAGCTGCAAAACAGCTCCCGAGGCGGACTGTGCCTCCAGTGGAGAATGGGCACTGGCCTCTATGACATGGAGTGCTCTACTTACGAATCTTCTCTGCAGATAGGCAGTCTCCTCCTTCCATTCTTTCAAGGATGTCGCAAGATGCACTTCTGGTCTCCTGCAGCCCCCAAATTAGTGCTCTAGTTAGTTGTGCGTGATCACCAACTGCCCCATAGCAGAGGCTGATTCTCGGAGCTCTTTGCTGGTTGTCTCACACATATTATTTTAAAACTTGATCTGCTGCCTATTTTATCCATGGCATTCAATTTTGAAGCTTAATAGATTTGAACATGTAGTAGGCCTTTATCCCTCATTACTCTTCAATTGTAAAATTTTATTTGTTGCCTCAGTTGTTTGTTCTCCTCCGGTAAACCTGAGAATACACTGAGCTAAAGAAGCCAGAAACAAATGTGGACAAGGAGACTTAAGGACAAGAGGAAAATTTTAGGTGTGGGTTATGTTTACTATCATGATTGTGGTGATGGTTTCAAGGTTGTGTCATATATGTCAATTAAAGCTCAATAAAGTTGTTTTTAAAAAGTCACTGCCTGGGAGAGAAAACACTAAAGCAAAATACCTTTATTAACATACCTTACTGGAAAAAGTTAAATTAATTTTTTAAATATCAACAGTCATTCACATGAATATAAATTGGGACAATCACTTTGGTGTTTTCTGGTGAAGTTGAAGACATACATATCCAATGAGCCAACAATTCCACCTAAGTTTATGTCCTACAGCAGCTTGTATATGTATACTGGAATATGTATGAACAGATATTCATAGCAATGTCACATGTAAAAGCCAAAAAACTAGAAGAAAAATGCCAACAGAAGATTGGATAAATTTGCTACCCTGGAGAGCTATACAGAAATAAAAATCAAAGAAAACAGATAAATAACAACATGGATGACACTCAAACATAGTACTGAAAGATACATTATGTAAGAAACTATATAGTATACTTATATTCATATAAAATT
>JAQZBX010023603.1:0-30727 GCA_029593785.1 Cabassous unicinctus
GCTAATTATATTTTATTTTTAGTTTACTTTCTTTTTTTTTTCTTCTGAGTTTCCTTGTACTTATCTCTTACATTTAAGCTTATCATTATTATTTTTTTTTCCTATTAATTGCATTTTTTTATTATATGGGCTTCATGTTCAAGGAAGATTTGGATCACAGAAGTTTTCTAATGGGGACTGCAGAGGTTCATTGGAAGGGGGGGTCTGGGATGGGGGATTCATGGGAATAAGTTCATCTGAATATACATGAAAGATATATAAAATTCTTCAAATGATCAAGGGAAGGGGCATGGTCACAGAGGGTAGACAATCACTCAATAAATGAGGGAATCTGAATTCCCAGCCTGGAGAGCTATGCCACATTCTGAGAGGGAGCAGCAACAGTCCCCTGAGTGCAGAGGCAGTGTCTGGCAAAAGAGGATTACCCACTGATGGGTTCTTGTTATTGAGGACTAACCTTATGAGTCTTTGCTCTTGTAATTGAAACTTAGCTTACTGTTTCGGGGTGCCTAAGGGTTGCAACCTGAGAGCCTCTTTGTTGCTCAAATGTGACCTCTCTCTAAGCCAAACTCAGCATATGAATGCATTACATTCTCCCCACCGTGGGACATGACTCCTGGGGATAAGCCGCCCTAGCAATGAGGGATTAATACCAAGTGCCAACTGGCAACACAATTGGAAAAAGACATTGAATAAAAGAGGGAAAAAGTAAAGACAAATAAGTTCATGTGTCTAAGAGACTTCAAAAAGATTCGGGATGTCATCCCAGAGGTAATGCTGATGCACACCTCAGTAGGATCTCATAGAACACCAAAGTGGATATCACCCCACACAGAGGGGCTCCTGAGGGCTCTGGAGACACCCAGGTCCTACATAAGTGGGGATAGCCCCAGAGATTGATGTCTTATTAGTGGGCTCTTCTTTGAAATCTGTGCTCCTGAGAGTGACAGAGTTGGACTCAAATAAGTCCTCCCTGCACATGGTCCATCAGTCCCTTCTATTCAAACCTCTATGTGATGCTGGAGTTTTTGGTGTACTTCCAGAGACTGGAGTCTCTGGCCTACCTATGTGCCAGCTGTGCCTGCAATCTTGGTGGAGCTGCAACTCCTACCGTACAGCTCAATGGACTCATCCAAGTGACCTGGCTAGGAGACGACTATGGGCAACGGTCATCCCAGGGAATGCAGAGCGCCTGCAGCTGCAGGCAGGATAATCCCATCCACCATATCCATTGGATATAAGCCCTCTGTCACTTGAAGGTGGTGTGGACATCACCACCCCAAACTCCTCAGGATTGGGGGAGGAGCTATGGACTAGAGTGGACTTGGTGGTGTTCTGTTGTAGACATACTGTGATTCAAGCAATGGAAGAAATTGTAACAGTGAGGTGGAGCCGGTGGCCACTGGACATTTTTGGGGCAGTGAGGGGAGGGGCAGTTGAAATACAGGTGCTTTTTCAGGACTTGGGGTTTGTTCTGAGTGGCATTGCAGCGACAGATGTAGGCCATTTTGCATCAGCATATACCACGCAGAACTGTGTGGGAGAGTGGGTGGTCTATGATGTGTAATGTGGTCTACACTTGGTGGCAAGGCCCCAGGATGTGTATATCCATTGCGGGGGATGTGCCACACTGATGAAGGATGTTGGTATGGGATGTTGTGGGAGGTGTGGAAAGTGATGAACATGGGAATCCCTGTAATATCTGAGTAATAATTAGGTAATCTAAGCACCTTTTATATATATATATATATATATATATATATATATAATATCATTTATGTAAGCAAATGCACATATATGCATATGTATTTATATACCATCTTACAAATATTGGTATGTATTGTGAAAATTTTTGATTTTTACCCACAATAAAAAGAAAGGAATTATTCTATATCATTGTATTAGTCAGCCAGAGGGGTGCTGATGCAAGATACCAATAATCAATTGGTATTTATACAGGGTATTTATTTGGGGTAGAAGCTTACAGTTACCAGGCCATAAAGCACAAGTTTCTTCCTTCACCATAGTCTGTTACCATCTGTTGAAGTACGACAGCTGCTGATGTTTTCCAGGGTTCAGACTTCTTGGGTTCCTCTCTTTCTGGGGCTCCATTCCTCTCCAGGCTCAGCTCCTTTGTTTCCTCCACAAGGTCAGCTGTAGACTATGAAACTCTCTAGCCTTTGCCTCTCTCCACAAGGGCAGCTGTAAACTGTCAGGTGAATGGCTCATCTCTTTTCCCAGGGGCCTACCTTCCTTCCTCATGACCAAGCTTCTCTGTGTGCTTATTTCCCAGGTCTCCAGGTCAAGACTCTGCATTGGAACTCCAACTCAAAACTCCAACTCTGTCCTTTGCCATGTCTTTTATCTTTGCCATGTCTTTTATCATGTCTTTTACCCACCAAGGGGTGGGGCTCAACACCCTACTGACATGGCCCAATCAAGTCCTTAATCATAACTTAATCATGTCCAGATGAACATACCAGTTCACAAGCATAATCTAATGTCTATTTTTGGAATTCATAACTATATCAAACTGCCAAACTGCTACAATGATAAAGTGGGTTTTATATCAGGCTTGCAAGAATGGTCCAAAACAAGAAAATCAATCAGTGTAATACATCACATTAATAAATCAAAGAAGAAAAATCACAGGATCTTTTGGATTGATGAAGAAAAGACATTTGACAAAGAAAAGCATTCTTTCTTGATAAAAAAATACTACAAAAGATAAGAATTGAAGGAAACTTTCTCAACATGATAAAGGCTATATAAGAAAAACCCTAAACTAATATTGTACTTAATGGTGAAATAGTGAAAACTTTCCCATTGAGATCAAGAACAAGACTAGGATGTTTTGGCACCACTGTTAGATGTTTTAGGTAGAGCAAACATGCAAGAGATAGAAATAAAAGTCATCCAAATTGGAAAGCAAGAAAACAATTTTTCACTCTTTGCAGATGATATGATCTTATACCTAGAAAGTCCTGAAAAATCTATAACAAAGGTGCTAGACCTAATAAACTATTTCAGTAGAGTGATATGATGCAAGATCAATATGCAAAAATCAGGGGTGTTTCTATACACTAATGCACATTCTGAGCAAGAATTCAGGAAAATAATTCCATTTAGAATAGCATCTAAAAGAATCAAATATTTAGGAATAAGCTCAACTAAGGATGTAGAGAAATTGTATTCAGAAAACTACAACACATTGCTAAAAGAATTTTAAAAGACCAAAATAATTGGAAGGCTATTTCATCCTTACAGATTGGAAGAGTAATTATTATTAAGATATCTATTCTACCCAAATTGATATACAGATTCAATGCAATCCTGATAAAACTTCCATCAGTATTTGTAAACAAATAGAAAACACAGTTATCAAATTTATTTGGAAGGGTAAGTAGCCTCAAATAACCAGATACATCTTAAAAATTAAAGGTGAAGTTGGAGGATTTTCTTTAAAATCATATTACCCAGCTACAGTGGTGAAAAAAAAAACAGCATGTTACTGGTGTGAGATAGACACACAGACCAATGGAACCAAATTGGTGGTTAAGAACAATAATATCTATGGTCAAGTAATTTTTGACAAGGCTGTTAAAGCCACCCAGAAGGGACAGAATAATCTATTCAACAACTGGTGGTGGGAGAACTGGATATCCATAGCCAAAAGAAAGAAATTGGACCTCTTATTTCAAGTTTATATAAAAATTAACTCAAAATAGATCAAAGACCTAAATATAAGCACTAGAACCATGAATCTCATACAAGAAAATGTAAGAAAACATCTTCAAGACCTGGTGATATGAGGTGGATTCTTTAACCTTATACTGAAATCATGAGCAATGAAAGAAAATGGGATAAGGTGGACCTCCTCAAACTTAAAAACACTTTTGTGATTCAAAGGACTTTGCCAAGAAAGTAAAAAGGCAGCCCACTCAATGGAAAAAATATTTGGAAACCACTTATCCAATAAGGGTTTGATTTCCATTCATTTAAAGATTTTCATACAACTTAACAATAGAGCAAGCAATCCAATTTAAAAAATGGGCAAAAGACTTAAATAGACATGTCTCCAAAGAGGAAATATAAATGACTAAGAGCACATGAAAATATGTTCAATATCACTAGCTATTAGGGAAAACAAAACAAAATGAAAATGAGTTATCATCTCACACACCATAGAATGGCCATTATTAAAAAGCAGATAACATACTGGAGAGGATGTGGAGAAAAAGGAACATCCTTCATTGTTGGTGGGATTGTAAAATGGTGCAGCCTCTGTGGAAGACAGTTTGGCAGTTCCTCAGAAAGCTAAATATATATTTGCCTTATGATCCAACATTTCCTCTTCTATGGATATATTCAGAAGAACTGAAAACTGTGATGCAAACAGACATCAGCACAACAATGTTCATAGTTGCAAAAGATAGAAGCAAGCCACATGACCATCAACCAATGAATGGAGAAACAAAATGTAGCATATAGCTATGATGGAATTCTATGCTGCTTTAAGAAAAAAAGAACCTGGGACAGATACAATAACATGGATGAACTTCAACACATGATTTTAAGTGAAATAAGCCATAGAAAAAAGGACAAATATTGCATAGTCTCACTAATATGAATTAACTATGAAGAATAAATGCTTGAAGTTAAAACCTAGAGTAAAGGTTATTAGGAGATAAGCAGAGAGCTGAAAAGGTGTACTGATGATTAATGTATATGGAAGTTTTAATTAACTGGACTGTAAATGTGTGGAAATGGAGTTGATGGAAACACATAGTGAGTAGAACTAATGCAGCTGGTCTATAAATGGGATTGAGGCTGAAAAGGGTTGTCTCAGGATATAAATGTGAATTGAAAGAAATCTCTAGAATAATATAGGGACTGAATAATATAGTGAACCCAGAGGTGGATGAAAATTGTGGTTAATAGTACAAATATGAAATGTCCTTCCATGAAATACAGTAAATGTACATCATTATTGCAAGGTGGTAAGAATGTGGAGAAGCATGGGAAAACACAATTAATGTAACCTATGGACTATTGTTAACAGCAATACTGTAATATTCCTGTATCAATGCAAAGATGTACTGTGTTCATAATGGGAGGGTGGAAAAAATATACAAAATGAATACTATAGACCACAGTTAGTGGTAATAGTCACATGTCATTATCTCATAATTTTGTAACAAATGTTCCACAAAAATATGTGTTGATGGCTGGTTGTTGTATGGGAATTCCACACATGTTCATGATTGTTTTGACATTTCACAGCTCTCTAATAAAAATATATTTTAGAACAAGAAACAGAATTATCTCTATTCTGAGATGATATGATCTTACCTGTAGAAAAATCCCATAGCAGCCATACAAACACATGTCTATTTACACACATGCACACACACACCATATTAGAGCATTAAATAAATGCAGTAAAGTTGCAGTGTAAAAGATTAACATGCATAAGTCAGTTGTACTTAGGCAAACAAATTGTGAGAATCCAAAAAGAAAATAAAGAAAAAATTAATTTTCAGAGGCATCAAAAATAATAAAAGTGCTATGAATAAATTTAACCAAGGTATGCAAGATTTATATATCTATAAAATATTGCTGAAAGAAATTAAACAGGACCTAAATAAAAGGAAAGTCATCCCATTTAATGGAATACCAGATTTAACATGGTTAAGGTGGCAATTCTACCCACAAAACAGTTAGAGATACAATGAATGCTTATCAAAATCCCATAGCCCATTTAAAAAAAGAAATAAACAGAAAACAAAGAAATAAGGAGACTCTTCACTTCTCAATGAAAATAATGAATATGGATGTGATGAATGCAAACCATGTGATTATATTAAATACCACTCACTGTACACTTCAGGTGAATTTATGCTTTATTAACATGTATCAATAAAGATTTGTTTTAAAAAAATAAATATAAGAGCTTACCCTTGAAATTACTTTATAAGTAATTATACAAAGAACTTAATAGATAAAATTATACTGAAAAAGAACAAAACTATAAGATATCCAATTCTATATTTTGAAACATAATAGAAATCTACATTTACTAAAATAGTGTGTTATTGACATAAATGTAAACATCTAAAAGAATAGAATTGACCATTTGGAAATAAACATATATATCTATACATCTACATATCTTCAATTTATTTTCAACATACATGGCACCAAGTTCTTGCACTCAGAAAAGAACAGTGCCTTCATCATGTGGTGAAACACCTGGATATGAACATGCAAAGCATGAATTTTGATCTTTACTTTAAAATATTTATAAACAATTAAGTCATTTAGAGATGTAAATGTAAGGGCAAAACTATACCACTCTTACAAGCAAATATAGGGGTAATTCTGCATTACTTTTCATGTGGCAATTGTTGCTTAGATATCACATTAAAATCACTAGAAATAAAAATAAACAAATTGTTTTTCACAAAAATTAAAAACTTTTTAATCAAAGGAAACCCGATCAAGAAACTGAAAATATACCCTACATAAAGGAAAAACTACTTTCTAATCATATATCTGAGAAGGGCCTAAAATCCCAGGATGTATATATATTTAAAAATCCCTTACACTTTAACATAAAGAGAATCTAATTAAAAATAGGCAAAGTATTTGAATAGACATTTTTTTCAAGGAATATATGCAATTGGATAAGAAACACATGAAATAATGCTCAACATCTTTAGTTATTAGGTTTATGGACATCAACACCAAAATGTGACATCACTTCAAACCTCCTGGGATGGTTATATTTTTTTGAAAATCTAAAATAACTGTTGGTGAGGATGTGGAGAAATTGGAATCCTTGTATATAGGCTGGTAGGTATGTACTTGGAAAATATTTATACAGTTCCTCAATAAGATATACACAGAATTTGCTGATGATCTAGCAGATCTCTTCCTTGATATATATCCCCCCATATTGAAGAAAGATATTCAAGTAATTGTGTGCAAATATTGATATTAGCATTATTTACAATAACAGGTAGAAACAACCCAAATTTCTCCCACCTAATAAATGGATAACCAAAATGTGTAATATCCATACACTGAAATTTTGTTCAGTCATAAAATGGAATGAAGTAATGGTATAAGCTATACCATGGAAAAGACTTGAAAACATGCTAAGTGTTTTCAAAACTTAGGCCAGATTTAAAAAAAAAAAGGTCACATTTTAAAAAGATTCCATTTATATGCAATATCCAGAAGAGGCAAATCAAGAGAAACAGAAAGATTATTAATGGTTGGCAGGGATTGAGGGGAAAGGGGAAAATGGAATAACTCCTTTTGTGGGTATGAGGTTTCCTTTGGAGTTGATAAAATTTTCTGAAATTTGATAAATCATATGTTGCCTAAGTGTTACCTCCTGAGGGCCTCCTTGTTGCTCTAATGTGGCATCTCTCTAAGCTAAACTCAATATATAAACATACTACATTTGCCCAACATGGAACATGAATCCTGGGGATGAGCCTCCCTGGTACCATGGGATTATGACCAAGCACCAACTAGTAATACACCTGGGAAAAGACCTTGACAAAGGGGGAAATGGTAAATACAAATGAGTTTTTATGCCTAAGAGATTTCAAAATATCAGGAGGTCATTCCAGAGGTTACCCTTATGCATCTCAGCAGGAACTCACTGCCACAGTAAATATTGCCTGAAATAGTGGGACTCCTAAGGATTCTAGAGACATCTACACACTATAGCAGGGCAGACAGCTCAGGAGTTTGGCACCCTGAGAGAGGGCCTTACTTTGGAATTAATGCTCCCCATTGTGACAGAGCTGGACTCATCTGTGATTTCCCTACATGTGCCTCTTCTGCCCCTTCTATTTGAAGCTATAGTTAGTATTTTACTTGATAGGTGTATGTCCAAGACACTTAAATTTTTGGTCTATCCACATGGCAGATGGGCCCTGAATCTCAGCAGAGTTGCAAAATGTACTCCCCAGTTCATTGGACTCACCCAGGACAACTAACAATGTGATTGATAATGAAGGACAACACCAATCCCAAGGAACAGAGAGAGTCTGCAACTCTAAGCAACACAGTTCCATCCATCTGTCCCAAGGAATCTAAGTCCCCTTTCAATTGGAGGCAGAGTGGGCATCACAATCCCCAAATCCTCAATATTGGGGAATGAATAATGGACTAAATTGAACTTTATTATTCTATTATAAACTTACTGTTATTCTAGCAATGGAAGAAATTTTAACATTGATGTGGCAGCAGTGGCCACCAGAGGTTCTATAGGGAGGGAGAGGGAGGAATAGTTGTAATATGGGGGCATTTTTGGGGACATTGGAATTGTCCTGAGTGACATTGCAATGACAGATACAGGCCATTATATATTTTGTCATAAATTAAAAAATTGTGCATGACAGAGTATAACCTATACTATAAAATATAATCCAAGGTTAGTAATAATTCTTCAACATGTGTCCATAAATTGCAACAAATATACCACACTAATGTAGGCTGTTGCTAACGTGGGATAGTGTGTTAGGGGAGGGAGTGAAACATATGGGAATCCCCTATATTTTTAAGTAACATTTATATAATCTAAAGTTACTTTAAAAAATAAATAAAATTATGGGGCTGGAAGCTGTATAATCTAACAAAATGACAAAATCTCACCAAAGACAATCTGGAATTTCCATGTCCATTTTGGGAAATGTTCAGTTAGACAAAATTACTCATCACTCTAGAAAAGGAGCACCAAAACTAAACAGCTAAATGGAATGCCTACCTTATTTAGTACTCAAAATTTACTAAGAAATGCAAGAAAATTTTCATTAAAGGACTCTGCAAAAGACAAATGAGAAAGTGTAAGCTCAAAGGAATTCCATGTTTTCTTTATTTCTGTTTTTGTGTCTCACAAAAGGCTAAATAAGTTATAATTGAAGCGATAAGCTCACTATTTGTCTGTCTGCATGTTTGATGTATGACATTTTCCTACCTCTAAATGCTATCACCAAAGTAACTTATGGAATTCTTTTTAGGAGCTCTATTCAAGTTGGCTTAAAGATAAATAAGCATGTATATATAAATTAATGCTCCTATGCTTCCAGAAATTAAGGAAAACATATTTCTAATATTTCCAGTGGAAAAAAGATTGCATAGAAGTAAATGCAAATATCTTTAAAAAAATTAAATTTCACATAGTTCAGGTAAACCCTAGGCAAATAGGACTGATTGAATATTAAATAAATAAAAATAGCTATGTCTCTGGAATTATCAATACTACATAGAATATAAGCATACACGTTTATTCTAGATTGGTGTGTTCTTCCTAAATTTATGCAGTCTTCTAATAAAGTAATTTAGCATTATATCTACTTGATCCTTAAGATGATCAAAAAAAGTAAACTGAGTTTTGAAGGATGTTGGTTTGAAGGCAGTTTACAAGATCATTTTGATAACACATATGTAAGGTATACAGGATGCATTTTGTTAATGGAATGGAAAAGAGTTTTGTCTAAAAGTGAAATGATAGGTTTTTACAGAATGATAAAAAGGAATATGTAGAACAACCTGAATAAATGTAGGAAGTTTTAGAAGGCTTTCAGAAAAGGGATTTTATCTGAAATGGTCATAGGATGTTAGGATTTGATAGATTTATAAGATTTTTAAGAGTTTCCTTAGAATCTTCAAGCAAAATTATAATCTGATTTTCTTTCCTTTATAATGACAATGTATCCTTGGATTATTGGTCTGCTCTTAATAAGAATAAAAGTTTTTTCTAAAATATCTGCTTAAAGATTCTGTATCTTATCAGAAAAATCTCCTGTGCTTTATACCCTTATATAAACATCATTTAATTGCTTCAGAAAATTTCTCACTTTTGAAAAAAAGCATGTTTTACCACCATGCTACTCCCTCTCTTTATTTTTAAAATATTACATTGTCACTTTCATTAAGTAAGGAACTAAATATCGTTTCACAGTTTTCTATGATCCTCTTGATCAAAATGTTAAAACCTAACTTTTGTCATTTTCCTTCCAAAAATTGATCTATAAATAATATCTTTTTGATCTCAAGCTCTCATTGGGATTTTCCAGAGGGTCTTGTAAAATCACAAAGGATTTTTCTTTTTCACTTTGTATAAAGAGAGGTGATAAACCAGTTAGTTTTATTTGATATGTTATCAATTGCCTAGGAAGTGTTATTAAATTAAAAATGATTTTGTAACTTTCTGTTGGCTAAATTATAGGACAAAATGTTATTAATATAAAAATTTCAGAAATTATATAAAGTTCTTAGACACTTGTCAATATCCTCAGTGACCACAAGTTGTCCAAGTACTGGTAAGTCTGATATTAGACAATGATATTATTGGTCATAATTTCAGTGGTTCTTAAAATAATGCTTTTTGACCTCTCACCTGATTGTTCACTTTTGTAAAACATCAATAAATTAACCATGGATATATTTAAGTTTTATGTCATCTACTGATAGTTCTTATTCTGATGCTTCCCTGAAAACACTTGAAATCAGCTACAGGCTAGTGTGCTTTATCTTCAACATAAAGGGCTGTCTCAGAGACCTATGGGAAGGACTATGCCAAGTTCTCTGAGGCACCAGATTCTAATGATAGTCCTTAAATAATTTTGAGAGCACACCATTGTACTGAGTCAAGATCTCAAGAATTTTAATGAAAAAGCTGATAGGTGCTTGAGATTGAGCACAGAAGCTCTAATGAAACACAGATTAATTACTTAGGGCTAAATGAACTGATAAAGAATGATAATAGTTTTCTTTGGATTATTGTTAATACTTTATTGTTCTATTTTCCAGATACAAGGGATCCCTTACTGAATTAAGCTATCTATAATTAATAATTTATAAAACATTCACCTTTATCCCCTTGCCTGACCCCTCAAGAATTTGTCTCTTACTGAATATTCTTAAATTTTTGGTACTAGAATTATTTTCATAGATTCAATCATCAGGATCTATTCTCCTTGTTAACAGGAAATAATTGGAGTAAATGGTTATATAAGTCTTAGGGTTGTTAATTCAAGAACACAGAGGCAACTCCAAATCTATTGCATATTACAGCTTTCACCTTGCTGCACCTGTCTGTTCTTACCAAATTGTGTTAAAGATTCAGCAGAAACTGTCAAATTAATTATAGCCTCATATAATGTGGCTCTGAACAGGCCTAACATTTCCCCCTTAAAACTGACTTCTTATGTGATCCTTCTATTTCACCTCTTAACCTTCACCTAAAATGCTGCAATGTTATTGACCCTGAAACTCTGCTACCTTTATCCAATGAGGGGATACCCCATGACTGTAAACTGGTAACTTCAAAATTAATGACCCCATACATGTTCAAATGATCAACACAGATGTCACTCTATTTGTCAATGCTTCTTATGCTAAAATTGTTAAGGGTATATTCCAAACAGGCTATACCACATACTGACTGAATATGGTAGCCATCCACAATTGTTTTTCCTCCAAAAAGGATGAACTTTGTACTCTTACTGAACCCTGCTTTCTATCAGAAGGACATTCTGTTAACATCTACAGCAGGGGTTCTTTTTTCCATGGACCCTTTTGCCAGTCAGGTGAAAACCACAGACCTCTTCTCAGAAGGTAGCAGCAAATAGTTTTATGACAATCAACATCTGTATGTCTTTAAATTAAAAATTTCAATTCAAGCTCACAGACCCCATGAAATCTTTCCCCTGGTTAGCAGCTTGGCAGTTTCTTATAGTTATGAATTCCAAAAATAGGTATTGGATTATGCTTGTAAACTGGTCTGTCAATCTGAGCATGATTAAGTTATGATTAGGGCATTGACTGGGCCACATCAGTAGGGTGTTGAGCCCCACCCCTTTGTGGATGGGGAATCAAATATAAAAGGCATGGCAAAGGACAGAGTTGGTGTAGTTTTGACGCTGGAGCCCGGGGAGGTGAGCTGAGAGAGGAACTTGGTCATGAGGAAGGAGAGAAGGGCCCAGGATAGAGACAAGCCATTCGCCTGATAGTCTACAACTGGCCTTGTGGAGAGAGGCAGAGCCTAGAGAGCCTCATAGTCTCTCTAAGATGACCTTGTGGAGGAAACAAAGGAGCTAGGCCCAGAGAGAAATGGAGGCCTGGAAAGAAAGCCAAAGAATCCTGAACTCTGGCAAATGTTGGCAGCTGTCTTGCTCTAACACGTGACAAGACTTTGGTGAATGAAGAAACATATGCTTTATGACCTGATAACTATAAGCTTCTTCCCCAAATAAATACCCTTTATAAAGACCAATAGATTTCTCATATTTTGCATAAGCACCCCTTTGACTGTCTAATACACCTGGTTAAGAACCCCTGATCTATAGTGATTTCAGCATGCTATGGGATCAAAGAGAGTTCCTCACTTCTTCTGATATGCCAGGTGAAAATTGTAGACCAGTAAATTTTCTCCTTTCTACCAATTTCCTCCCATTACTGTTGCCATCATTAAGATACAGGCTTACACAAAAAGAACTTAGTCTGAATATTTTTAAAAATGCATTTGCATATTTTTCATGCAAAAACAACCACTAGTAAACCAGCTGTAATTATAAACTTAAATTAACACTGTCTAAGTTAACTGAAGAACCTTGCCTTTCCTGGCCCAAAATTTTACCTTTGGCCCTCTGTTTATTTATAACATTCCTTGTAGGAAGCTCAAATTCTCCCTGTATAAAGTTGTTCCAGCAGACCTATTTCTGAGAATAAATTGAGAACTGATCACTTATGTCACACCATGACATGACCCAATTTGCAAATCCTTAATGCATTATACCAAAGATTATCTTCAACAAGTAAAGGACACCTTTCCTGTCCCAGAGGACAGACACTCCATTAATCATAATCTGTCAGCAGGATAATGCGTCTACTGGAAATGACACAGGCAAAAGGCAGCCCTAGATCCTCATTAAGAGACACTCTACCAAGTACTACTAACGTCTGATAATGCAACTTAATTACAGGTTGTGTTGAGCCATGGGTCCACATTACTCAACTAAAAAAAATTCCATCAGACACCTGAACTAATTATGGAGACTTAAAACTCAAACAAGCAAGGAAGAGAAGTAGAAAATATCACTAAGTAGATGACTTATTCCCTATGTGACAGATTAAGTCCTAACAAAAAATAAGTCCTCACATTGATTTGACCTTACTAATACTTAAAAGGCATAAAACTTTATATTTCCCTATGCTTTGTCCTTACACTGGCCTGGAAAGACAATGCCATTGTCTGCCTCTCCAAGGACATTTCAAAGGAAGGGAAACTTACAGACTGTTGGAATTGTCACCATAAACCCTGATGTAAGCATATTGCAAGGTACCACATTGTTCTACCCAAAACAAAGTTCATTCTTATTACAAATGCTTCAGTCTCTTTGGATCAGACATTACCATTTGTTTCATATAAAATATGAATACTAGCTCCAAGGTCTTCTATACTCTGCTTTAAGCATTCTTGGATCTGTAAACTTGTAACCAAAAATTAAGAATTTAAAAAGTTTATGATTATTGAATCATTATATACATGCCTTTCCCCTTATTTTATCAGTATATTATAGAATAGCCCAAAGCTAATACCTGAAATTACTGAAACTGGCTAGGCCAACCTAATGCTTCTTTATGGTTGTTGCAAACAAGGCTCACCAGGGTGTATACTAACTATTGTGATGGTTATTCCAGTCTGACTTTATCTTTCTTTATGGTTATTTCAAAATTAGTCTCACCCTTGTGCATACTTACTATTGTGGTGTTTATTCTAAACTAACCTTACATTTGTTTATGATTATTTGAGAACCAGCTTGTGTATATTTACTATTGTGGTTGTAATCAATCTACTATCCCCTGTTTGAATCCATAAAAACCCTAAACTTCTCACAATCAAGGAGGTGGATTTTTGGGCCATTGCTAGACCAATGCTCTCTTTGTTATTCTTGAAAAAAAAAAAAAAACCTGTCTCACTTGGAACCACAGTATCTCAGATATTTGTTTTTAAAGTGTATTGGAAGGAAAGAACCTGCTTTTGCTCTGTATCAACCATACTATAGCTACAACTGGTTGAGGGAATTATAAAGATATGATAGAAGAGTTTGGAAAACTTACTATAATAGTGCACATGCCTCCACAAACTACAAGTTACCTTAACAATGCATGTCCACTTTCATGTTTAAGGTACTGGATCTGCAAAAGATTCACAACACAAATAAATTTTGGCCAGCTTTTCACTTGAACTCTCAATACCACAGACCCTTGGATACACAGGACAAATGATAGTATTCTTAGTATATGAATTTATAAACATCACCTTGACTCTACATTGTTCTGTCAGGCAATACATTTATTGTGGAAATTTTATCAGATATTTGCCTGGGTAGTAAATTACCTTAATACCTGATAAATGTCTGGGCAATGTGCATTTTCTCTCCTCACAGTCGCTTAGGAATTTATAATAAATCTGAAACTTTTCACTGGACTACATCCATCAATCTACAGTCTCAGGAAAAACAGGGTTTCCCCAGGAAATTAATGATTCTCAGTTTCCCTGTTTTGGCAGATTGCTGCTACCTTGACTTGTGGTTAACACAAATGAAAACATGTTTAGGTATTTATCAATCACAATAGAAGAAATTACTTAATCTACTGCTAGAGCTCCAGCTGCAAAGAAAGTCATTAGATTTATTAAACTTGTTTAGACAACAGTATTGCTAAACTTGTTACTTATTAGCTGAAACAAGGAGGCATTTATGCCATTGCCAACATTACCTATTGTACCTGGTTACACACTTCTGGGGAAATTGAGATACAATTGCATGAAATAATTAAATAGACCACATGGTTTAAACAAGGCAGGCTTTCCTCAAAGACCTGATTTGATCACATTGATTTCACTTGGATAAAATCATGGGTCCTGGGCTTAGTAGAATACTATGATGTAGGCAGTTGGGCCTTTTATCACTCTAGTACTCATTATAGTTTCCCTGGTGTTCTGTTTTCTCTCAAGCATTTTGAATGTTTGTCCCAAGCCACTTGTGATTTCTTTATGTCTGGGATCTTTTGTCCAGCAAATGATTTATGTCTGTTATAACATAAAAATGATGGTCATGGAAAAACTGGCATGACCATCTATGAGCCCAACATGAAAATAACCTGCAAGTACTGCTCCAAGACCTTGGGCAGTAACTGAAAATGGGCTCAACACCTTACCTTTGATCACAATTCTCAATGGCTGAGAGCAATCAAACTGGGAGAATAGTTAAATAAATAGGCCCTCGATGGACTCCTTAATGCTAATCCCTACATCAGCAAACTGAAGCTTAACTTGGTTTCTATCTCTTGTAAGGGCTCATTTCCCCAGAATCTGAAACATAACCTGCCATAACTTGCCAGGTTATTTCCTCTACTCCCTTTCCAGGAATCTTGATCTCTTTTGTTTGTTTTTGTGCAGGTATTTGTTCCCAGCTCATATGATTTGTTTAAATTCTCTTCCTCACTCAGTGCCCCATTTTTCTTACAGTTTTCATTTCTGGGACTCTCCAGTCTAGCAGCAGTTCAATACAGCCCTCCCCCCTCCATTTTTCTCTGTGAAGCTTTTCTGCCAAAAGTTTATTCCCTACTAGGTTATCCTGCATCTGAGAGTCAGAGAGGGTCATTCCAGAAAGGTAGGCCCCCAAAAAAGTCCATTGTACACTTAAGGAATTCCACCAACAGTAACTGGTTTGAGTGAGTACACCACTCAGTCACAGCCATTCTGCTGCTGTTTTCATCCCCACCCCCCTAAAATGGGGGCCCTATTGTTTTCAGCATTGCTCAGCAGCTTGTTTTCAGCACTGGGTCTCTGTGAGCTTCTGTCTCAGTAACTGGATAAGCTTGGGGTTCTAACTCACTGTCGTGAGTTCCCCAGTGATAGGGATCCAGGCTGCTTGTTGCCTCTGGAGAACTCCAAAGCTTTGCATGGGACCCACTGAGAGGGAAGGGAAGAGTACCTGTAGGTTCTGGGTGGAAGTTCCCTACCTGATATTTTTCTCTTTCTTCAATTCAGCATTTGTGGTGTCCTTCTCCAGTCTCTACCATTCTCCAGAGTATCTGGGGAAGTTAATTCCTGGGTATCCCTTCTGTCGCTGTGTTGATGACGTCACCCCTACAACACTGAATTTTTTAAAAGTGATATAGGAGATTGAACCCAGGACCTCGTACATGGGAGGCAGGCACCCAATCACTCAATCACTCAATCACTCAATCACTCCTGCTCCCCAATGAGAGTTTTTTCATTTGTTTGTTTTCAGTAGGTACCAGGGATTGAACTCAGGACCTCTACATGAGAAGCAGGAGCTCAACCACTTGAGCTACTTAATTTCCTCACTGAATTTTTCCTAACTTTATCTTAATTTCAAAAAATCAAATAATAGACAAAAGGCAACAACAATTTATGGAAGCATTAGTCTAAAAAATTCTGCCCAGTCACTTTTATCTTAATTCCAAAAACAAACTCACTTGTTTCTCCAGTGTTAAGAAAGATACAAAAATGACTCCCCCTTCTCCTGCGGGCGAGGAGGCGGGACACTTAGGTGCTGCCACCACCGCCGCCGCCGCTCCTCCGGTTCCAGCAGCCACCGCCATCACTGCTTCTTGGGCTGAGTCCTCCCGCAACCCCGGCGGCGCCAGGTGCCTTCATTCTGCTGTCCTCAGTCTGCCGCCCCCTTAGTTGTGCCCGCTTCTCTTCCCATCACGGAGATGGCGACGCGCTCCTGCCGGGAGAAGGCTCAGTAGCTGAAGGAACAGCACCAGCTCATTCTGTCTAAGCTGTTGAGAGAGGAGGACAAGTACTGTGCTGACAGTGAGGCCAAAGGTATCGCTGATGTCCCGGCCCTCAGCTGATGCCTTCTGCGACCGGTGACCTTCCTGCCTTGCACGGCCCAATAGGACGCGGCGGGCTGTGTCCCACCGGCCCCAGCTTTGACAGGAGGGAGGGAGAGCGGGCGCTGGGCTTCTCAGATTGACTCTCACCTCCATGGGAGGCGGTTGGAAGTTCAAGTCTGTGGGAGCTGTCACTGCTTCCAGCCTCCCCCTTCCCCGGCTAAGGGGCAGAGCCGGTGCCCGCAACTCCCTGTTTGGACTTTTTCTAACCTCGGACTCTCACTGGGCCGTGGTCCAAGCCGGGTTGGACGCAGAACACGGCCAGGGCAGCGCCTAGGGTTAAAGGGTTGCTCTCTTCCCATCGCTGCTCCCTGGTAGATCCGTGGGTGGTGTCACCCTTAGATCTAGTACCCTGCCTCTGCCCTGCCCTGGGACACTGTGACTCTCGGTGCTCAGATGCTTGGTTTTCCAGGTGAAGCCCTACCGCCTGCGCACCTGGCAGCTTCCTGAAAGAGGATGGTGGTCTTTTTTGGTGGGTTGGCATATTATTGAATAAAATAATTGGTGAGGAGTCTGTGTTATTATTATTATTAGTAGTAGTAGTAGTAATATTGTTTTTACATTTGAATATTAGCCAGAATGAAAAGGAATTCCATTACTTGAGTCTCTTGGACAGTGGGCTTAAGTTACTGAAGATATTAATAATTAGATATTTTCTGACCAGCTAGATGGAAGGAGAATATGTGGACACTGGGTTCTGTGCTTCATAATTGTTGAAGGTTCATTTATATGTCCAGAGATGGAAAAGACCTAATTTTAGTTTGTTCTGCCACAGCCTTTGAAATAAACATTTTTTAGCCTGTATAGAAAAGAGAGATACATAAATGATTAGAGATTGATTAAATGTCATGACCAACGTCTCCTTCTTAGTGAAGAAATTGAAGAAAAATGTTTAATCATATTCATATCTCATAAAATTAAACCCATTTTTTTACCTTTAATACATTCTTTGCCATTTCTACAAAAATATTACAATATTACTGGTAACTATAGTTGATAAATTATATTAGTTGTATTTTTCCTATTCATCACCAAATTCTTAACATCTTGTGGTTGAAGAACATTCCTGTATTTATAGTATTAACCTCAATCCTCACCTACCACCATAATCACTGTTATACAACACCTAGGTTATCCTTATGCTGTCTTTCAATTAACATTCACCTACCTAGACTACATATTTCAACTACATTCCCAGGTTACAAATAAGCAGTGTGTGTAATAGTCATTATAATGTGCTAATATCAACTTTATCTATTACAACATATTTATAATTGACCTTATTAAACATTCTACATACATTCAGTATCATCTCCCCCTTAACCAGCATTCTGTCTCCTACTAATCAGTATATTACATAGATTGATTTTCTTATGTTGAACCATCCTTGCATATCTGTTATAAAACCCATATAATCAGGGAGTGAATGTTGCTCAAGCATTTTAGCACCTGCTTCCCACATAAGAGGTCTTCTGTTCAGTTCCTGGTGCCTCCTAAAAACGAAAACAAACAATAAGCAAACAAATGGAAAAGTTAGTCCCCTAACTAACCAATGGAATTATAATTCCATAAGCTTGCTAATCATATTTAGTCCATATCGGTGAGAACATACATATTCATCCTTTTGCTTCTGTCATTTCACTCAACATAATATCAAATTTCATCCAATTGTCACATGCATCCTGATTTCATTTCTTCTTACACCTGAATAGTATTCCATAATATGTATATACCACATTTTGTTTATCCATTGATCAATTGATTGGCATTTAATCTATTTCCACCTTTTAGCAATTGTCAGTAATACCATTATGAACGAGAGTGTGCAAATATCTGTTAGCATCCTTGCATTCAGACATTTTGTATATATTCCTAGTAGTAGGATTGCTGAGTCATAGGGCAGTTCTATATTTACCTTCCTAAGGGACCACCAAGTCATCCTCTGCAGAGGCAACATCATTTATTAATACATTCCCACCAACAGAGAAGGATAGTTCATATTTCTCCACATCCTCTCCAGCACCCAAAGTTCTCTGCTTTTTTTTAAATTTTGTGAGACATGAAATATTATCTCATTGTAGTTTTGATTGGCATTTCCCTAATAGCTAGTAATACTGAGCATCTTTTCACAACATATTTTGGCCATTTGTATTTCCTTTTTGAAAAAATGTCTAGTCAAGTCTTTTGCCCATTTTTTTAATTTGGTTGTTTATCTTTCAACCAACCAACTTGTCTGCCAGTGTTCACCAATCAATCACCCAGCAGCCTGCCTTGTCTTGTGTTCAGTTCCTGGTGCCTCCTAAAAACAAAAACAAAAATAAGCAAAGAAATGTAAAAACATTCAGAGGAGCCATATGGTTCAGTGCTTCAGCACCAGCTTCCCACATATGAGGTCCTGGTTACAATTCCTGGCACCAGTACCTCAAAACAAAAAACATATGATCTTGGTGTATAATTTTAATGTGCTTCTAAATTTGGTCAGGAATTATTTTCTTGAAGATTTTTGTATCTATATTCATTAGAGATATTGATCTATAATTGTCTTTTTTCATAATATTTTTATTTGGCTTTATTATTAAGGTGATGGCTTCAGAGACTGAATTTTGTAGCATTCCTTCCTTTACAATTTTTTGGAAGAGGTTGAACAAGATTGGTATTAGGTTATCTTTGAATGATTAGTAGAATTCACTCTGAAGCCATCTGGTCTTGGGACATTCATTTTGGGAAGTTTTCTGATGACTCTTTCATTTTTTAAAATTTTTCTTGCCTTGTTGAGGTGTTTAATTTCTTCTGGGGTCAGTGTGTGTTGTTCATGTGTTTCTACAATTCATCCATTTGATGTCCAGTTGGTTAGCATACAGTTGTTAATAGTATCCTCTTTTGATATTTTAATTTCTGCTGTGTCAGTATTACTGTCCCCCATGTCATTTCTAATTTTATTTACATCCTCCCCTCCCCTCTCTTTTTTGTTTAAACTAGCTAAGGATTTTTCAATTTTGTACATCTCAAAGAACCAACTTTTGGTTCTATTGATTTTTCTCTTTTGTCTACTTTTATTATCTATTTTATTTATTCCTGGTCTAATCTTTGTTGTTTATTTTCTTCTGCTTGCTTTTGGGATGGCTTCCAGCTCTTTTTCTAGTTTCTCCACATGCACAGTTTTGTCTATGATTTTAGCTCTTCTTTTTAAAAGTAAACAGTGAAGGCTACAAATTTCATTCTCAGCACTGCCATGATTTTTTTAGTAGATACAGGGGAATGAACCAAGGACCTCATATACTGGAAGGAGATGCTCAACCACTTGATCTACATCTGCTCCATGGCATAAATTATTATATGTTGTGTCTTTGTTTTCATTCATCTTGAGATATTTACTGATTTTGTTGCAATTTCTTCTTTGAATCACTGATTATTTAAGAGTGTATTGTTTAATCTACACATATATATGAATTTTCCCTTTTTCTACCTGTTATTAATTTCCAGCTTAATACCATTATGATTCAGAGTGCTTTCTTTAATTTTCAATCTTTTTAAATTTATTGAGATCTGACATGTCTCCACAAAATTTCTACCCCAGAGTAAGGTTAATGAGAACTTGGAAAGAATGTATATCATATTGTTTTAGGTGTAATGTTCTATAAATGTATGTTCAGTTAACTTCATTTATTGTATTATTCAAACTCTCTGTTTCCTTATTTATCCTCTTACCAGGTATTCTATCCAATGCTGAGAATAGTGTGCTGAAGTCTCCAACTTTTATTGTAGTGACATCAGTTTCACCCTCCAGTTTTGCCAGTGTTTGCCTCTTGTATTTTGGGGCATCTAAGCTGGTGCAGAAATATTTATTGTTTTTATTTCATCTTGGTGAATTTTCCCATTCATTAATATATAGTGACCTTCTCCATCCATTATAACAATTTGCATCTAAAATCTATTCTATTTTGTCTGGTATTAGTATCAATACTTCAGATCTTTTTTGATTACTATTTGCATGAAATAGCTTTTTCCAAACTTTCCCCTCCAGCCTGATTGTGTCCTTGCCTCTAAAGTGAGTTTTAGAGTATAAACTTCAATGTAAACTATGGTCCATGTTCAGTGGCAAAGCCCTAGGATGCATTTATCAATTGTAATGAATGTGCCACACTAATGAAGGATGTTCATGTGGTAGGGTGTGGGAGCTGTGGGGAGTGGGGCACATGGGAATCCCTATATTTTGTGTAACATTTATGTAACCTAAGAATCTTCTTAAAAATAAAAAAATATTTAAAATAATGAGTCTCAGACATCTAGGAAAATGACATCAAGGTAGGTAGGCAGGGCCTGACTTTCTCACAGAAAGGAGCAGAGAAAGGATGGTAACCTACCTGTCCAAGGGAGCTGCTTTGGATGTATATAGAGCTGGATAGTGCTTTGTGTCATCCAGGTGGGAACTGGACAGATAAAGAAGCCCAAGGAAAACCAAAAGCTGCTCACTCTTGTGGCTGGAGACAGTACCTGTGCCGCTCCCTTAGGGCAAGTGGCCTTGGTGGAACACTTTCCTTGCTGCTGCCATCAGAATGGGAGGGTGCATTCCCTGGGAGGAAGAGTGGTCTGATAGAGAGTGATTTCTTTGCAGTGAGTTTAGCCAGTTGAGCCCCCTTTGAGTCCTGGAAAGGACACCAATCTAAAAGGGAGAGAGAGGGGAGGGGTGTCTGCTTAGGCAGAATGTCACTCCCAGCCACCTGGCGAGAGAGAAGAACTAGATTAGAGTGGGGGCAGAGTTGTGCACCTAATCAGCAGGGTTCTAGAAAACTGTTATAAGTCTATCCTGCCTCAGGGAAAGGGGGTGGATAGAGCCTGATATGCTTTTTGAAGCCTAGATAACCTGTGGAGTGAGTTTAGTCCAGTGGAGGAATTCCTTCCTTGCTTATATGAAGTCATTGGTTTGATTCCCAGGTCTAATTAGAGAAATGATCCAGAGAACAATTCACTGGGTTATCAGTGAATCAGTTATCAGTGAATCTCATGATTCAAGCCTTTTAATTCATTCTATATATTTTCCTCTATTTTGATTCTTGTTTCATTTTTCTATACCATTTTTAATTCTTATTCCTTTGTATTTATGACTTTTTACTCATGTTAATTATTAATTTTCCTATTCTTATATGGTTCCTCTTCTACCTTTCTCTTTTTTTTTAATTATTTTTCTTCCTTATCTCTTATGCTCTTTCTGGTACTAATATTTATTTTTCAAGGGAACACAGCAAAACCAAAGAAATAGAACAAGAGGAAACAAGTGTCAAGGAAAAACATTACCCCCCCCACATGCACACACAAAAACAACCAAATGAAACCCTAGAGTAGAAAGAAAATTTAACCAACTGAGCATGCCCATCAAGATAAACAGATGCATAGACACCAACAAAAAATTACAAACCATACGAAGAAACAGGAAGACATGGGCCAGTCTAATTAACAAACTAAAATATAGGAGGAGAGCAGAATGTGGAACAACTAATCAGAGATGTACAAACAAATATCATGAATCAACTTAATGAAGAGAAGGAAGAGATTAAGGATATTAAGAAGACATTGGGGGAACATACTGAAGAAATTGTAAACATATATAAAAAGATAACAGATATGATGGTGATGAGTGGCACAATGCAAGAAATCAGAAAAACACTGAATGTACATAATAGGACATTTGAACCAGCAGAGGAAAGAATCAGCAAAGTGAAATATGGTATATCTGAAATCAGAAATATAGAAGAACAGATTAAAATATACAAAAAATCAAGCAGGAACAAAGAAATGTGAATGACAACATGAAATGGACAAATATGCATTATAGGCATCCCAGAGGGAGAAGAGAAGGGGAAAAGGGACAGAAGGAGTGTTGGAGGAAATAATGACTGAAAATTTCCCAATTCTTCTGAGGGACATGGGTGTACATGTCCAGAAAGTGCAGTGCACACCAAACAGTATAAATCCTAAAAGGCCTACCCCAAGACCTGACCTTATCAAATTGCCCAAACCTCAAGACAAAGAGAATACTGAAATCAGCAGAAGAAAATCGTCCATCACATAAAAGGGAAGCTCAATAAGATTAAGAGCTGCTTTCTTATCTGGAACCTTGGCACAAGAAGGCAGTGATATGGCACAGTGAAGATGCTGAAAGGAAAAAACTATCAGCCAATAATTCTGTATTCAGCAAAGCTGGCATTCAAAAATTAGGGAGAGTTCAAAATATTCACAGGTAAACAGAAATTAAGAGAGTTGTCAATATGAAACCTGCCCTTCAAGAAATACTAAAGGAAGTTCTGCAGTTGAAAAGGAAAAAAAAACAGGAGAGAGGGTTGGAGGAGAGTGTAAGAAAGAAAATTATTGGTAAGAATAACTAAAAAGATAAAAAGAGAAATAAAATACTATTGGCATACATAAACCTAAAGAAAATTTGGCTAATGTAAGTAATAACATTGAACATTAATGGATTAAACTCTCCAATCATGAGACACAGAATGGCAGAATGGATAAGAAAATATGACTCATTTATATGCTGTCTGCAAGAAACTTACTGTAGACCCAGGGACAAAAGGAAGCTGAATGTGAATGGTTGGAAAACAATTTGACATGCAAACAAAAACCAAAAAAGGGTGAGAGTAGCTATACTAATATTGGTCCAAATAGACTTTAAATGCAAAACTACTGTAAGAGACAAAGAATGACACTATATATTAATAAATGGTGTAATCTTTCAAGAAGAAAGAACAATCATACACATTTTTGCACCTAACCACAGTGCCTCAAAATTCCTGAGACAAACATTGAAAAAACTAAGTGGAGGAAAGGATGCCTCTACAATTATACTGGGGGTCCTTAATACACCATTATCACCATAGGCAGAAAAACTTGACTGAGCATCAATAAAGAAACAGATACCTTGAATAATACATTAGAGGATCTGGACCTAATAGACATATACAGAATATTACACCCAAATATAGCAAGATAATCAATCTTCTTGAATGCACAGAGATCATTCCCCAGGATAGACCACATGGTAGGCCACAGAACAACTCTCAATTAATTCAGAAAGATTGAAATTATAAAATTATTTTCTCTGACCAGAGTGGAATGAAGCTGGGATAGAGAATCAGATTAATCACAAAGATATGGCAGTTAACACACTCAGAAAATCTGTGGGTCAAGGAGGAAATTTCAGAAGAAATGAATAACTACTCTGAAATGAAAGAAAATGACAACATATCAAATTCTATGGCATGAAACAAAAGCAGTGCTGAGAGAGAAATTTATAGCCATAAATGCTTATATTAAAAAAAGAAGTAAGAGCTATAATTAACCCCAAAGCAGGTAGAAAGAAGGAAATAACAAGGATTAGAGCAGAGGCAAATGAAATTGAAAATAAGAATGCACTAGAAAACATAACCAAAACCAAAGGCTGATTCCTGGAGAAGATTAATAAAATTGACAAACCCTTAGCTAGACTAACAAAGAAAAAAACAGAGAAGGTGCAAATATGTAAAATAAAAATGAGGAAGGGGATATCATGAATGACGCCACAGAAATAAAGAGTATCATAAGAGGATTCTTCGAAAATTTGTATGTCAGCAAGATGGATAATTTAGAGGAAATGGACAAATTCCTAGAAACACACAGGCAACCTACACTGATGAAAGAAATTGATGAATTCAACAGAACAATCACAATTAGTGAGATTTATTAGTCATCAAAAAACTCCCAACTTAGAAGAGCCCAGGACCAGATGGTTTCACAGGTGAATTCTACCAAGTATTCTGGAAAGAACAAGCAACAATCCTGCTTAAACTCTTCCAAAAAGATAGAAGTGGAGGGGACATTGCCCAATTCATTGTATGATGCCAGCATCACCCTAATACCAAAGCCAATGACACCACAAGAAAGGAAAACTATAGACGAATCTCCCTAATGAATCCAAATGCTAAAATCCTCAACAAAATACTTGTTAATTTTATTTAACAACATATCAAATGAATCATACACCATGACCAATTGGGTTTCATCCCTCGTATGCAAGGATGATTCAATATAAGAAAATCAATGAAATTGGAGGAATCACACTACCTGACTTTAAAACATACTGCAAAGCTACAGTGGTCAAAATTGCATGGTTTTGGCACAAGGATAGACATACTGACCAATGGAACTGAATTGAGAATTTTTATATAGAGCCTCACCTATACAGTCAACTGATATTCAACAAGGCCACCAAGCCGAATCAACTAGGAGAGAATGACATCTTCAACAAATGGTGCTGGAAGAACTGGATATCCACCTCCAAAATAAAGAGAGAGGATGACCATCCTCTCACATTATTCAAAAGTTTATCAAGATGGATCAAAGATCTAAATATAGAAGCCAAGACCATAAATATGTAAAATACTGTAGGGAGGCATCTATAAGAATAGGAAATAATTTCATGAACTTTAAACACAAAGCATCAGCAAGGAAAGAAAAATAGATAAACGGGACCAATTCAAAAGTAAAAATTTTTGCACCTCAAAGGACTTTATCAAGAAAGTGAAAAGCCCACCTACTGAATGGGAGAAAATATTTGGTAACCATGTGCCCAATATGAGACTGGTATCCAGCATATATGAAGAAATCCTACATCTCAAAAAGAAAAAGAGAAACAACTCAATAAATGGGCAACTAATTTGAATAGACACTTCTCCAAAGAAGAAATACAAATGGCTAAATAGCACATGAAAATATGTCCAACATCATGCCTATTAGGGAAATGCAAATCAAAACTACAATGAGATATCATGTTACACCCATTAGACTGTTGGCTATTAAAAAATCAGAGGACTAAAATTGTTGGAGAGGATGTGAAGGAATGGGAACCCTCATCCACTGCTGGTGGGAATATAGAATGATGCCGCCATTGTGGAGGACAGTTTGGTGGTTCCGCAGGAAGCTAACTACAGAACTGTCATATGATCCAGAATTTCCACTTCTGGGTATATATCCAGATGAATTGAAAGCAGGGACATGAACAGATATATGCAAATCAATGTTAATAGTGGCATTATTCACTGTTGCCAAAAGTTAGAAAAAACCCAAATGTCCATCAAGAGATGAAACAATAAGCAAACCCTGCTATATATACATATATATACAATGGAATATTACACAGCTGTAAGAAGGAATGCAGTATTAATACACAGGATAACATGAATGAATCTTGAAAACCTTATGTTGATTGAAGCAAGCCAGGCACTGAAGGACAAATATTACATGACCTCACTGATATGAATTAAGCAAATTGAGCAGATTCACAGAGCTAGAGTCTGGAAGATAGGTTTACAGGGGACAGAAAGGGTATAGAGGGTTGTGAGCCAATGTCCATATAGGCAAAATCTATAAGGCAGAAGGGAGGAGTTGTGCAGTGGATTGGCTTAACAGTGGTGCAGTGATGCTTTTGGGTTGGATGGAGCTTGTCTGTGAAGGGGTAAGATGGGGTATAATTTGGACTATACATAGAACTGGTGGGGAAGGTTGGAGTAGGGAGCATGGGAAAAGTGGGCACATGGTTGAAACTACAATGTTAAGAATGGCCTTTTGACAATAGTGCTATGTTGGGTTACTTGTTTAGGGCATTGGATGGGGGGCATTCAGGACCGGGTGCAACTAGGGCAGGCTTCTAGGGAGTTTGTGAGTGTTCATCTTGTCATAGTGTGTTGTATCACTAAGGGAATAATTTCACAATGAATGGAAATTGTTGGACTCCCATCCTGGGGAGTCCTGCTAAGTTCTCAGAGCAAGGGGTAGAAGTCTTTTGAGAGAATAGGATGCTTCCTAATAGGGAAGGACAGGCCAGTATATCAAGCCCTCAATTTAGTTGCAAGTATCTATGGATCTTGTTCTTCAAGGAGTGAAGCTTTGTCGTTGCTGTGGGTCCTGAAGGGAGGGGGAGGAAGGAATAGAAGATATGGACTGTGGGGTGTTTTGAGGGCATTGGAATTGTTCTACATTATCTTATAATGATGGATATGGGACATGTTAAATTTCATCAAAATTTATATTAAGTGTCTGGTCCAAAATGTAAACCATAATTTAAATCATTGACCATGGTTAGTAGCAATGCTTCAGTATTTGTACATCAATTTTAACAAATGTACCATCCACATGTAAAGTGTTACTAATAGGTGAAAGGGAAAAAGAGAGAGGCTGTTGGGTATATGTGAATCCTCTATATTCTGTACATAGCTTTTCTGTAACCTAAAGCTTCTTTGAAATTAAAATGAGAAAAATAAGATACTTTGGGAATATACAGAAGAAAAAGTTACTGTACATGCAAGAAAACAGATCTAAAACTGATGAAAGATATGTCAATTTTTAAAAAAAGTTTTTATTTCAAATTTTTGTATTTTAATTTCAATCTTTAAAACTATCATTATTATTTCATTTTCTTATTAATTTTATTTGGCTATTTTGTTGGATTCATTTTTTAAGAAGTTTTGAGTCAGAAGTGTTGCAACTGTGGCAGGGGAGGATCATTGGTGTTGGATGTCAGTGATGGGGCATACCTGGGAGGAGGTTTACCTGGGCCATACCTATAAGGCATGAATGTGTTCAAGTGTTTATGGGGCACTGTCATGAGGGTGAATGCCCACACAATAACTGAAATAATATGGAATTCCCATCTGGGGGAACTCTGCCACATTCTCTAATGGGAGGGCAAGTACACTCCAAGTATGGGGGCAGTGACTAGGGAAAGAGGGAGGAACATTGACAGGCCTTTGACATTGATGACTGTATGTATGAATCTTTTCTTTTGAAATTGAAACTTATGCTAGTATTATATGTTGCCTAAGAGTTACCTCCTGAGATCATCCTTTTTGCTCAGATGAGGCCTCTCTCTAAGCCAATCTGTGTATAAATACACTACCGTCTCCCTGGCATGGGACATGACTCCTGGAAATGAGCCTCCCTGGCACCAAGAGATTGCTTCCAAGTGCCATGTAGCAATGCAACTGGAAAAAGGCCTTGACCCAAAAGGGGAAAGGGTCATACAAGTGAGTTTTTATGGCTAAGAGACTTCAAAATGTGTTGGGAAGCCATTTTAGAGGTTAAGTTTATGCATGTCTCAGCAGGATCTTATTGACTGCCACAGTAAATTTTACCTGAAATAGCAGGGCTCCTGAGGGCTCTGTAGACAGCTAGACACTATAGGCAGGGCAGATACCTCAGGCATTTGGCACCTTGCCAGTGGGCCCTACTTCAGAATTTATGTTCCCCAGTGTGACAGTGTTGGACACAGTTGTGATCTCCCTATGCATGGCTCTTCTGCTCCTTCTATTTGAACCTATAATTAGTACTAGAGTTGATAAAATTATGTCTAAGAGACATAAATCTTTGGGCTTTCCATGTGCCAGTTTGACCCTGAATCTCAACAGAGTTGCAACACCTATTCTACAATACATTGTACTCACCCAGGATAGCTAACAAGGTGATGATGAAGGACAGCAAACATCCCAAGGAACAGAGAGTGCCTGCAACCACAAGCAAGATAGTCCCACCCATCTGCCCCATAAGACCTAAGCCCCTTCTCCATTAGAGGTGGAGTGGGCATCACCATCCTAGAATCCTCAGGAATGGGGAATGAAAGATGGACTGGAGTAGACACTGTTATTCTGCTATACACTTATTGTGATTCTAGCAATTGAAGAAGTTTTATCATTGATGTGGAGGCAGTGGGCACTGGAGGTTATGAGATGAAGGAGAGGGAAATATAGGTGTAATATGGGGGCATTTTTAGGACATTGGAATTGTCCTGAATGATGTTGCAATGACATATACAGGTCATTATCTATATTGCCATAACTTACAAAGTTCTGTGGAAAAGAATGTAAACTACAATCCACATTTAGTGGCAATGTTCCAATATGTTTTCATCAATTGTAACAAATGTGCCACACTAACAAAGGGTGTTGTTAATGTGGGAAAGTGTGGGAGGGGTAGGGATTGGATTATATGGGAATTCCTTATATTTTATAAGTAAAATTTATATAATCTAAGTATCTTTAAAAATTTTTAATGTATAAAAAATAAAATATAAAAAATTTTAAAAATTAAAAAAATATATAACCTGAGTCTCTTGGGGAGTGGTGTAGCTCATTGGTAAAGCACTTGCTTCCCATGTATGAGGTCCTTGTTCAATCCCCAGTATTTCCTTAAAAAAAAAAACAACTAAAAATAAGTAAATCTGTTTTAGTCCACAAATAGATATCTCATAATTTATTCCATTGTGTCATTCTATGTCTTTTGATTGAGGAGTTCAATCCATTAACATTCAATGTTATTACTCTAAAGACATTACTTACCATGTTCAGTTTATCCATTGGATTTCTGTTTTCATATCTTACTATTTTCTGTCTTTCAACCCTGCCATCTTTCCTTATTTATTATCTTCATTACTACATTCTTCTCCAAGCCTCTTATCCTTGTCATTTCCTTTCAGATGGCAACATACCCTGCAGTATCTTTTGTAGAACCAGTCTCTTGGTGACAAACTTTCAGTTTTTATTTGTCTGTGAAGACTTTAAACATTTTTGAAGTATAGTTTTCCGGAGAGAGAATTCTTGAATGGCAGTTTCTTCTTTCAGGACCTTAAATATACTATGCCTCTGTCTTCTTATCTCCGTGTTTTCTGGTGAGATATCAGAAATTAGACTTAATGAAGCTCCCATGTAAGTGATACATTTATTTTCTCTTGCTGCTCTCAGTAACTTCTCTTTATGTCTGGTATTTGACATTCTGAATAGTATATGTCTCAGAGTAAATCTATTCAAATTTATTCTGTTTAAATCCTGGAATATTGATACTCAAGTCTTTCATACAGATTGGAAAATTTTCAGTCATTATTTCCTTAAAAATTTTTCTGCCCTTTTTCCATTCTCGTCTCCTTCTTGGATTTGTATAATGCATATCTTTGTGTGTTTAGGTTATCACACAATTCCATGAAACCCTGTTCAATTTTTCCAATCTTTTCTCTTTCTGTTCTTCTCTTTTACCATTTAGATGCTCTGTCATCTAATTCAGTATATCTGTCCTCAAACAAATCAGTTCTGCTATTATATGACTTTAATGTGTTTTTAATCTCATCTATTGTGTCTCTTATTTCCATAAGTTCTGTACTTTTCTTTACAGGTCTTCAAATTGTTCTTCGTGTTCACACAGTGTCATCTTAAAATCCTTCACCTCATTAGTCATGTTTTCCTTCAACTTCTTGAACTAATTAAGGAGATTTGTGTGAACATCATTGATTAGTTGTCTTTACTCCTGTGTCTCATCTGGATTCTTGGTTTGTTCCTTTGCTTGGCCAAATCTTCCTGTTTCTTAGTATGTCTTGTTATTTTTTGTTAATATCAAGGCATATGATTGTGGTGGTGACTTTACTCAGTACATCAATTTCTTTCTCCTGCCTAGTGTTTTTTTTTTTGAAATTCAATGAGATTTTATTGATCATATAGCAGTTTTATTTAGCTGGTGGTTCTGTGTGTGTGTGTAAAGTTTGCTCTTTGATATTTTTTCTTCTTATTTTATTTTCTTGCTTCTTTCTATGTTCCCTTGAAGGCAAAAGATTAGGTCTGGAGGAATCGAAAGATGTGAGAAAGGAAGAAGGATAATGGTAATATTGCTAAAAGTTAGAAGAGGGGCCAAATAAGACTTAATGAAGTGAATATTTAACTCAAATAGGCAGTGTAGAGTAATAGGAGAGAAAGTG
>JAQZBX010023604.1:0-30722 GCA_029593785.1 Cabassous unicinctus
CTACATTGAGGGGAGCACCTGCTTCCCATGTACAAGATCCCAGGTTTGATCCCTGGTACTTCCTAACTTCCTAAAAACAAAACAAAAAAACTACATTGAGATACCATTTCACTATACTGGAATAGTATTCCATATACACTGGAATGACTAGTATTCACAAAACAGAAAATTACAAGTGTAGGAGAAGATGTGGAGAAATAGAATCACTCTTTCATTGCTGGTGGCAATGTAAAATGGTACAACCGCTGTGGAAAAGCTTGGCAGTTTCTCAGACAGTTAAGTTAATTGCCATATGGTCTGGCATCCCACTTCTAGGTATATACCCAAAAGAATTGAAAACAGGCACTCGAACAGATATTTGCACACTGATGTTCATAGCCGTATTATTTACAATTACTAAGAGATGGAAGCAACTCAAGTGTCTGTCAGCCCTTGAATGGATAAACAAAATGTGCTATATACACACAATGGAATATTATTCAGCTGTAAAAAAGGAATGAGGTTCTGATGTATGTGGCAACAAGGATGAACTTTAAAGACATCGTGTTGAGTGAAATAAGCCAGAAACAAAAAGGACAAATGTTGTATGATCTCACTGATATGAAATTACTAGAATCAGCAAACTCATGGAGTCAAACTAGAATGCAGGGGCCAAGTTGGGAGTGGGGAATGGGGAGTTAATGCTTAATTGGTATAGGGTTTCTGTTTGGGGTGAATGAAAAGTTTTGGTAGTGGATGGTGTTGATGGTAGCACAATATTGTGAATATAATTAACAGTACTGTATTATATATTTGAATGTGGTTTAAAGGGGAAATCTTAGGTTATATGTATATGTTCCTAGAATAAAAGTTTTTAAAAATCTATAGGGCTGTACAATAGAAACAGTGAACCCTAATGTAAACTATGGACCACAGTTAATAGTGTAATTATTATTACATGATTTCATCAGTGTAACAAGAGTTACACACTAATGCAAATTGTTAATAAGAAAATGTGTGTGTGTGAGGGGGGTTATATGGGAATGCTGTTGTTTCCACATGACATTTCTGTGAATCCACAACTTCTCTAATAAAAAATAAATAAATAAAAACTGAGTTATACACATTCCTTCCCTATCTTAACAAAGAACAAACTAGTATTAAATAGGGAGAAGACATCTTATTGACAAGTAGTTGGTGATGACAAGCACTCACATGTCTCAGAGGAAATATATGCTGCAGAGAGGCAGAGAGCCATGGTGTCACATTGTCCAGTGGGATCTGTCACCCCTGCTTTAGATCTTTTCTTTCCACCCTCTCCCGTATCGTTCCTTGGTTTCTTATTCATTGCTCCACTCAGTAAGCCAGCAGTTCTTGCAGAGGCACTGGGGTACACTCAAGGCAATGATAATTTTTTTCCACAACAGAACTCTTATGGAAACAGGGCTCAAAATAGCAAATGGACTGCCCTTTGGAACACCCAGTCTGCCCTGCAATAGCAGGGAGATTACTATGGAGTGCTTCCACTTATGGTAGCAGGTACATAGGGTACTCCTCATTCCAGTACTTTACTAAAACTCTCTGTGCTCAAGTATAAATGTGGGTGATTTTATACATATATATACACATCGATATCTTGATATACATATTTAATAGACTATACTCCCACATTTAGTAGACTTTCCTTCCCCATATTGCATAAAATGCCCCTCTTTGCTTACATAAGGGAAGGTAACACTATGACAATCGCTCCCCAAGTATTGTTTACTGGATGGGGATGGGAAGTATAGAGCCAAAGGGGCAGTTAGGTCCATGGGGGTGGGAGTCAAGAGTCCTGCTGGGTGGGTTTGTATGTATGTATATATGTATGTATGTATCTGCCTACATGTATGTGTGTGTGTTTATATATGTGCATATGTTCATGTGTGTGTATGGAGAAAGAGAGACTGGGGTATGCAGAAGATGACATAAACAAACAATGTGCTGATCTCTCTTCTTAACAGATAACCACTTGCAGAGGCCTGACAATTTTCATAGCACTTGTATGCACCCCAAGGATTCTTTGTAATGTAGAAGGAAAAAGCACGAGATTTAGGGTCAATACGCTTGGGCTGAGCCTCATTTATGCCACTTGAACAGTTGTGTAATCAGTAAATATGATTAACAGAAGAAGCTAGTTCCAGGGAATAGATTAAGTTTCTTGTTTGTATTCCCCACCCTTTCATTTTCCTAATATTGCTACACTGATCTGTTTTCTGGATTAGGCATTTGGTGGGTCTGGACTTTTTCATTGCAGATTAAAATATTGCCATTTTTCTTCTGGAAAAATAGGTTGAAGCTGGCACCAGGCTGGCCTTTTTCATTTTGCTGCTGCCTACTTCCCACTGTTACCATTTCCTACTGATTCTGACTCTCCATCAGCAACCCTTATGCTGTGCCCATTCACAGTGGAAACTCGGCAGTTCTCCTTTTATTTTCCAGCCAACAGCCCATGAACACCTGCTTTGTACTAAGCACTGGGGACCCTCAAGGAGCTCACAGTCTAGACATAGGAGAGACAGACCAATAACAGCTAACATGTGAATGATTAACGTTTTGTGTGGAGTAGAGAAGAGGATTAACCCTGCCTGGGAGGTCAGGGAAGGTTTTGGGAAAATGACATTCAGGTGGAACTTAAGGAATGATTTTTGTTTGCCAGACAATTGAAGCAGAGCATACAGCATGAGTAAAAGCTCTGAGTAGGAACGTTCATGCTAGGATTAAGGAGCAAGGAGTAGTCTGGAATAGCTGGATCCCCGAGAGTCTGGGTGAGGATAAAAGTTAGAAGATAGGAAATGCTGTGAACAAGACTGGGAAATTAAGCAGGGATCCGACCTTGGATACTTGGATAAAGAGTCAGCGCTCTTTGGCTGCAGTGCTGCTGCTGTAAAGAGGCATTTAAGCTGGTGAGGATTGGCTGCCGCCTGCAGTGAAGACATGTGGGGCCTCAGGAGTACAGGGTCATTTAGAAGACATTCCCTCTTAGCAAGTTCTCTGGAAATGGACCATCTCAGAAGACTTGGGGAACACTAGCTGTGTGGTCAGGGAGGGGCCAGGAGGCCTAGGAGAACTTTGGAGAGGGGTCGTGAGTGACTAATACCTTTGTGCTTTTGTCAGCATAATCACTACAGGGCATTAAAGCCTTTTGTAAAGGAGGCAATGGGCTTTCTAAGGTCAGATGAATTCACAATTTCAACTAGTCATCACCCAGTAGGGAACATGCCCGACTTCTTCTGCAAACCTTTGTTAGATGGTGCCTTGAATTGAAGGATTTCAAAAATGGATATTTCATAGAGAAAATAATTCCATGGAGATGGAGGATCTGGAAATCAAAAGACAGGCCACAGGAAGCCATGATGGTGTCCCTGACTCTGTGGGATGGGTCTGGATTGTTTGCGCATTAGCCTGTGCAAGGTTTTCCGTGGCTGTTCTCCAGGCCGAAACCCATCACAGGGTAGATTCCATGATGCAGCTGTTGACAGAGAAAAGAGGGATCTGCAGCTGCTCAAGCTGTTGACACATTGCTATGGGACTGGAATGAGAGGCCATTCAACTTCCTTTCGTGTCTCCTATGCCTTCTGAGTTCTACAGTTAAAAGAGTCATACTCAGAAAAAGTCCCTAGCAGTGAATTTATGTCCCAATAGAGAGCCAGTGCATTGATATGGTTCAAAGGCCAATTCCAGGGTATTCCAGATTGCTTAGCACAAGGTGGATGAGTGTAGCTTTCCTGGAGTTTCTGATTGTTGCTAAATGTGGCTGAATGCTATTGCCTCTAGCAGGAAGGAGTTCACAAACTCAGAAATTGTGCTTTTGGTAATTCTATCTTCTGGAGGTATAGTTTGTTTAATTAAAGGTCTTTTCCACTTGGTCACATGTATAACCAGGGTAAAGAATTTGTGGAGTCTGCTTCCTTCATTAAAAAGCATTAAGAAGTTCATCTGGACTTATGGAAAAGCAAATGCATTTTCATTTGCTAATGACCACACTCAAGGAGAGAGGAGCACTGCAAAAACAGTTTCCGAAGAGCAACCTTTCCCAAACCATGCTCCATGTACCTTGTGTCCTGTGAGAGTCTTGCAAAGGAAAGATTTTATATGCAAATAAATTTGAGAAATTCTGTGTATTATGTGCCCCTCCTGGAAATTCACAAGACCCACTGGTGTGGTGAAGACTAAGATATCCTACGCTGAAAATATCCTGGTTAACTTTGCATAATTTAGAATGTTCCAAACTTGCTCGCCATGGATCCTTTTTTTTTTTTTTTTTTCAATTTAAATTCTGCAGATTCAGAATTACTTTGGTAAATGCTGATTTGGAGAATTAAGGCATAAATAGGAGTAGGATTTATTGATCTATCAATTGTCTTTTCTTACTTTTGGCAATGTTGAGACAGTTAACCTTTTGCCAGAAGATATATGTGGAGCCATATATAAACTGAGTCACAATCTCTCCCTCTAAATCTCCCCTCCTCACCTAGATCCTTTGTTTTCACAACTCCCCACATCCACCCAAGCAAAGCTGGCCTGACCACATCCACATTTTTTCTTCTACAACTTATTAATGGACCCATGCCCACACCACTGTTGCTCTAAAGTTTTTTCCTATCCACACATAGGATCATATCCCGCTAAACTAGCCCGCTAAATCCAGAAAGAATCTATGTTGTCCAATAAGCCAGCCCTGATTAGGTGGAGGTTGTGTTATATTTGGGCCAAATTCCCAGCTGACCAATATGCTTCCTTTTATGTGGGGTATAAATATAGCTCATCTGGGCTTTGTGTATGCTTAAGTGATATCCTTCTATGGTCTGAAAGGAGGTTTGCTGTACATAGACTCGACTATAAACACACTGCATAAATCATTTTTTTCTCCCCATAATGCAGGAAATATTTATTAATACAACTCATGAATCACAGAAGCACCTCCAGACACTGGGGTTCTGTGGTTGAGGCTGGACATCAGAATGGTAGCATAAAAATGCTTCCTCCCCAAAATATCCTATATTACCTTTCTCCAAAACCCAATAATCCTGTTTTTGCTAAATATTTCTGTGTCTGCTCCAAATAAAATACTTCTTCCCAAAAGTGTTCTTGCGTTTCCTCACCACCATTTATTTCATTCCATTACCTGTCCCAGACTGAGGACACTAACTGCTTTAATTACCAAATCCTATTGTCACTTTTACAGCTTTATTTTTTCGACATCCTCAGAGTCTCCTAGCCCTCTTAAGGCTGCTGAACTCCCCTGGTTTTCACATACTCCTGAGTCAGCCCATCCATCTGTCTTCCACACATCATTGTTTCCATTTATTTATCTCCAGCTATCTATAGGACATCATCCCACCTCAGATTCTTTTGGAATGTGGAGTGTACAAACAAACAAATCAACTGAACCTATTTCTTCCTTCACACATTTCTAGTTTTCTAAATGGTATCATAAATTTCCCAGGTCAATTGAACTTAAAACATCAGGATGATCTTTGACTTCGATTTCTCTCACTGATTTCCTGTGACATTTGTGACTATGTTGTAAAATAGGAAATGCAAGAGCAGATCTGTGAAGGATATTTATTTCTTCCATGTCTGCTCAAATAAAGGCAATTTATTTAACCCATTTTGTTTGTACTGAGAAGTATCCTCTAGCCCTCTCTGAGAAATTTCCAGCTGTCTAATATCCTCATATATTACTCTAAAATACTCCTTGTCTTTTTTTTTTTTTTTTTGATATATCATCTGAAAGATGTACATGTTTTATTGGGACCTTCTATTTTGCTGCAATTCTGATGCTGTGTTCTGGTAAATGGCTGTGTGTGTTGATGTTTTGTAAACCTAGACAAGAGGTTTTTACTCCTTGCCCGGCCTCAAGCTCACCCATGATTTTTGAGAGGATAAGAGTAAAATTTGGTTCTCACCTTATAAAGCATTTTTCAACTAGAAAGAAAAGATCTAAACCTGAAATTTTTATAGTAACAGTTTCTGAAAATACTTAAGTCTGGAAATGCTTAGTTGGAAGACATGCTTCAAGTTGAGGAAGAGAGTGAGAGGGTCAGTGATGGTTAGTGTCATTGTAGAAGATCTCAGAGAAAAGATGAGATTTGGAGTGGAGATGAAGATAACAGTGGCCGGAGGCAAGGAAAACTAGGAGCTATTACTTCCAACCTTTAAAGTAGAAGGAGTCAGTGAGCTAGACTTGGAAGGGGAAGAACCATCCATTGGAGTACAGGTGAGCCCCAGGGGTTCATGACCACGGAGGCCAACCCCAAACTGCATCTGTGCTGGGTGCTTTTCCCTCCTTGAGTTCTCACAACCAGTAGGAAAGGCCTGTGGATGAGGGGTCAGCCGGCCAACTAGGAAGGCACCACCCTCCCTACCAAACCACCTATTTTTCAAAATTAGAACCTTAGAAAGGATTGGCATTGAGAGAAGTTCTTAGATTACACTACCTTAAATGTGAATTAACTTGTCCAGACTTGGTTTTGCAAATGAAAACCATTGCCCAGTGTTTTATAGCTCTCTACTCTGCCCTTGGTCTCATTCACGCTCCCCTTTTAAGTATAAACCGGAAAATGGAAATGAGGTTTTCTGTGTGGGAAATCTCTTTGCAGAAAAGATAAACAGTGTGCCCTGGTCAGAGACTCCAAAGGGAAATATAGCTCCCAAGGGATGGAAGACTAAAAATAAAAGAATAGGTAGGTTGCTAAATAAATTAATAAGACAATCAAACAAAACCACTGAACTCAATTCACTTTACCATGATGAACACCACTGAAAGAAAGGAGGGACATTTCCAAAGAAACACATGAAGCTACACTAGTGCGATGAAGCGGTTTTAAAAGCAAATCTAATTGCAGATTGCAATTATAGAAATATAGAATTCTGAGCGATCATAGGCCCTTTGTGTTTTGCTGGTGGGACCACATCATTTTCTGTTGAGTGGCTCGTTATAAGAAGGACTCTGGTAAACTAGGATACACTAGGGGAAGATAACCAGGACCAGTAATCTAGGGTCCCTATCAAATGAGTATAGTTGAGAGAGCTGGCATGGTTTAACCTGGAGCAGAACAGGAGGAGGCAACAATGCCATTTTCAAAGCCTTGGAAAATAGGGAATAGACCTGTTCTGTGCTGCTCACAATGGCAGAACTGGAATCAATGGATTGAAATCAGGCTTCCTATTGCTTCTATCTACTATAAGGAAGGATGTCCTAGAAAATGGGTATTGTGTTGTCTCCCCTTCACTGGGACTGTTCCAGCAGTGGTGGATGACCTCCTGCTCAGGGATGCTGTAGATGGGATTTCTATGCTGTATAAGAGGTTTGGACTGGGTGGTCTTCAATTCTAAGCATCTGTGACAGTCTCACTGTATTCACCATGAATGGGATTGATTCTCTACAAGAAACCTTTCCAGATTAAGGTCATTGTGCAGCAAAGCCCCTTGGATGCGCCATTCAAATTGTTCTCAGTCAGTTGCTCCCAGCCATCCTTGTAATAGGGATTCACAAAAGTTTAGCCACTTGTTTAAAGGGTTTCCTACGTGTGTCAGGCAGTAGCCAATCTATAAGAAGACAATTTGCAAATTATTTGATATCATGGCAAATGTCAACAGAATTTTACAGTGATAAATCAAATAACATGAACTCCAATATGAGAGCTCTTGAATTCCTCAAATACTCTATCGCAAATTCCTCTTCTCTAGTTATTTTTTAGAATGTTTAGTACCAATCTTCTGCCCTTTAATTAAAAATAAGATATAAACCCAAAACAAATTAATTGGAAGTATATGAAATTCAACACGTTTTTCTTAAATTATTTTAGTTTAAAAATTTTGAACACCATTTATATTCATCTTCTATTTTTGTTGGCAATTTCTCAATGCCTACCTGTCCTTATTCTTCCTCTTTTTCACTTCCTTTCATCTCCTTTTCCTCTAAGAATTTAAAGTTTTTCTACTTTCCCAGGACTCAATTAACATCGCTTTTAAAAAAATTTTTGTGGGACTAGCGAAATCATGAAGCTGCTGCCTTTAATACTCAGCTGAACCCTGAAAACCAAATCTCTAGCCAAACATTTGGCTTTAGTTTAGAGACAGAAGTCGAAAGAAGAATCGATACGCAGGTGTGGTGCAAAGCTAGTCTCAAAAATACAGATGTTATTACCTCTGGGCCCCAGGAACCTGGAACAAAATGCAGCAAGTCACCCCCAGAGGTGAAACAATGGTCATAAAATGGTTTCTCTATTCATGCGTGTTGCTGAGCTGTCTCCCTGCAACATATAATGACTACTTAATAACCCGAACAGCTCTTTGAGCTAAATTGCTAACATTTGGGGAGCAAGGTTATATAAAACAAAATTGAATTATGAAAATAGTTTTCCAGTTAGCGCCAACATTTCTTTATTTCTGTTTATCTTTTTCCTCAAAGGAGCCATTTACCAGTTCTTGCCCCGCTGGCATGAGCTGATGTCTTCAGACCCCCAACAATCAGCACACACCTTTGAAAAACAAGGGCCCTTATTTTCCATCTCTGATCCTAGTCCAAAGCTTGGAAACCCAGTCAGTGATGGAAAGATCTAAAACCAAGAAGTACCCAAAATAGTCTTTTGAAGAAATGTAAGGTGTTCCTTGTTTTCCCCGGTGAAGTTTTCATAAACTTCTCTCTTAGCCTAATGTTGTTGGAAGCCAAGTCTGATTTAGATATAGAAATTGAATTGATAAGCAAAACTTAAAAGACACAGGCACCCACCATAAAAGCAAGCAATTCTACTTCTAGGTGTATACTCTAGGGAAACTCTCCCACATGTACACACTTAACTGCAGTTAAAACAAATAAATGGGGTGCGTATGTGTCAACATGGATAGATCTCAAAAACAACACAGAGTCGCTCAAAAACAACAAAGTCAAGAAAGTAAGGTACTAAAGATAATGTTACTGTCATGCAAATTTTAAAATAAAACACAAAGCTTACTATAGAAGAGCATAAATACATTTCAACTTCAGAGGCTGTGTCTGGGGAAGGAATGAGAATAGGGAGGGATCCAGGAGACTCTTTCAGTTTTATCAATAATGTTGTGTTTCCTTAAAAAAATATATTAAGCAAATGTAACAAACATTTAATTTGTGGGCACTTGGGTATTATTTTCTGTACTTTTCTGCATCTTTACATATTTTACAAGTTAAAAATAAAGCCAAAACCAGGATCTAAACAAAAAGGATGGAAGCCCTATCAAGCATCCAGGAGGGCTCCTATCCAAACCCAGCAGAGCATCCATAGTTGGCATTTGGCAAAACAAGTCGAGGCCCCATTCTTAAGAGAAGATGGAGGTACCAGGAGTTACGTAACAACCAATGACTTCTTCTCTCTCTTGCCAACCTGCTTCCAAGACTCCATACTTGCTTGTTCTTTAATGGCTTATGCTCTGGTCACATTCTACTTGTCTGGCACAAATTTTTAATCCTACTTGGTGATACTCTAAATGGAAATTTCCATGGCTCCTATCTCTTCTGTTACTTGTTGCTCAAGTTTTCTCTTCACTCTGTACAGTATATGCAAATGTACAGCCCCAAACAACACACATAAGTGAATGGCACAATTCACTCTTTATTTCAGGCAGAGCTTTATTTAATATGTGGAAATAAATACCTACATGTGGAGGGAGGTCTGTTTGACGATAACAGCTCGTTTTTCCAACTAATTCAGTTGCCACCTAATTGGAAACCCTGACTGGGAACAGGTCCAAGGTTTGAAGTTGTATAAATATCTTCTGTTCAACTAGTGTGGTAGGTTGAATTATGTAAAATTCAGGAAAAAAAAAACATGGGAAAAAACCATGTTCTTTATCTTAATCCATTCCTGTGGGTATGAACCCATTATAAATCAGACCTTTTGAAGATGTTATTTTTAGTTGAGGTGGGGCTCAACTGAATGAGATTGGGCCTTAATCCTATCCCGGGGGGCATTCTGAGGCAAAGCCAGATGAGAAGTAGGAACCCAGAAGCCTGAAGAGAAAGAAGATGCTGTCATGTACATTGCCATGTGACAGAAAGTCCAGGGATCCAAGGATCACTGGCAGCCGGCCTCAGAATGTCACAGTCTTTGGAGAAAAGGCATCGCCTTGCTGATACCTCAATTTTGGACTTCTAGCCTCAAAACCATGAGCCAATAAATTCCTGTTACTAATAAATTGTATGGTATTTGTTTTAGCAGCCAGGAAATGAAAACGCCTAGTATCTATTCCACATCTATCGAGTGACCAGACAGTCTATAGACTAGGATTACATGCAGCAATGAAGAAAAAGGTATCCTGCCACTGCCAGTTGTATGGAGGCTGCAGTTTAAGGTCTGAGAATTCAGAGGGAGGCAGAGAGGAAAACAACCCCGTGTTTGGGGTCAAACGGTGCTTCAGGTCCCAGCTCTGCCACTTTATTGCCTGTGAGGATTTGGAAAAGTTATCTAACAGCTCTGATTTTCTGTTGTCTCATCTGAAATGTAAGGTTAGTAATGCTTACCTTATAGGGTTATTAAGAATTAAGTGAGATTGATAATATAATATGTTTAATATAGTACCTGGCATATTGGCAGTATTAGAAAGCATAGTTCTAGATTTCTTTCTTGAACCTGACATAAAACACAGTTAGAGGTATGTGAATGCTGTGCGTAACTATAAAATTGTGATTTATATAAAAGACATGCATTAATGTAGAAAAATATTGAGCCAGCTTTGATCAGATTGATACATTAAGGTTCTGCCTGAGGATTGTAACCATTCATATGCCCTTTGCCAAGAGGAAGATCATCTTCTTGCATTTAGCATTAGGAGATGTGACAGTTTGAAGCTTTTTGTATCCTAGAAAAGATCATATTCATGAAGCTAATCCATTCCTGTGGGTGTGGGACCCTTTAATTGGATTACTTCAGTGAGGTGTGACCCAGGATGGGTCTTGGAAAGCAAAGACACACAGAAAAGCCGCAGAGAGAGAGAAACCACAAGATGCTGAGCGAGAGGCCAGAGGCTGGACTCAGCAGAGCAGAGGCACGGAAAGAGGCCCCTGAGAGGTGAAAGAGACAAGGCCCAGAGGAGAGGGGAGAAATTGAGCCTGGAGGAGAAAGCAGAAACCGGCAGAGCTGGCGTTTGGCTTTGCCACATGGCAGGATTTCAGGGTCACTGTGGCCGACATTGGGTGAGACAGCACTTTTGATGATACCTTTACTTGGACATTTTCACAGCCTCAGAACTGTAAGCTTTTAATATAATAAATTCCCATTGTAGAAGCCAACCCATTTCTGGTATATTCCTCTAGTAGCATTTAAAAAACTAAAAAGGAGGGTAATCAGGATTAGCTCATTGTCGTAGCTCAGCTGAAGCAGCCTCTGGGACAATCATGGTAACAAATAACAGAATTAGAACTGTGAATTCCTGTGTAACTTTGTTCAAGGCTCCATAACTGAAACTACAGGATACACTCGAGCTCTACACAGTCCATGCCTATCCCTCCAACCTCACCTACTCCTCACTTAGCCTTAGTGGCCACTGTTACTGGTGGGAGCACATCTTAGCCCTCAGGTGGGGTGGTGACTTAAAAAGGTTAACAACAGTATGTCAGCCTCTCACTGAGTGTCCAACTTGTTTTCCAATTCCCCTCTTGGCTACTTCCTATTGTGTCATCTTGGACAAGTAACTCCTATGGCCTTAAATTTCTTCTTTAAAATGGGAATGCAGGATTTTGGACTAGGTGATTCCCAGGGCTGTGATGCCCTAAGTATATGTCAACTATTTGGTTAGATGTTTTGAATACTAATTAACTATAGAGTATTTTGAAGAAATAGAAGGGAATGGGTTATGGAAATGACATTATTTAATAGGTACATACAATACTACTTAATCTTGTAAAATTCCATTGGAGTGTTTAGATATTAGATATTCTGATTTGCTATAATTCTGTGTCTATCACATGTTATCTGTTTTCCAAAAAAAATCAAATATATTTGGGCACTAAAACTATAGTGAAAATAATTTCAGATTTGTTGATGGTTTAGAAGGTCCTTTAGATTCTTGTAGAGGCTCTAGAGTCATTTACTATGAACACAGTGCCATGTAACAAATAAAATATTTATCTAGAAGAGTGGAACTCCCATATGCTCCCCTTAGTAATAGAGAACATATTACTTTATTATAACTGCTAATTATTTTTTGTTATTGTTGTCGAGCTTATATGCAGAAAAAGAAGCCACTAGCTGCTTGCTGGTTGATTTTTCAGGCCTTCTTAGTGATCACACTAGTTATCTATAGTCCAACTTACTGTGGCTGTTTGAATGGCTGAGAATACAAGCAGTTTTGAACCTGACTGTCCCAAGAATGAGGCCCAGAGGTGGGGTATAGTTGATCTTGGAGGAGCTGCTCAGAAAGTGGCTCCCAATGCCAAAATCTGGCATCAGTTATCCAAAGAGCTGTATTAGAAGGCTGGGTTTGATTTCTTGGTTTCCCTAATTGACAGAAGAAATCACACTTTATCACATGTGCCATGAATTTGTTAGTCTGAAGGAATTAATCAAAATGCTGTTTCTATAAACACTTTTATTGATTCGTCATTTCTGAAATCATGCAATTTATGAGTCGGTCCTATTTTGGGTAATAGCAATTACTTATGAAAGCTGCTAGATAGTTTCTGTCAAGCTTAATTAAACCTTTCCTGCTAGGAGACTTTTTAAAGAGTATGTGAACTGTTTGTTGACTGTTGATACCATGTCCCAAATATTACTCATAAAATGGAATCTCTACCAGTAAAAATAACTCAAAGGCATCAATCCCCCAAATCTGGAAGCCAGTTGACTCCTTTTAGACTGATTCCATATGTCTTATTACCTCATCACAACTTAGCATTTGGTCTTGTGTGTTATTTATGGGTGGGATTCATTTTTTTTTTTTTTGACATGTTCTAAATCTGAGTTATTTTTTTGTTTTGTTTTGTTTGAGATGCCCATGCTATTTTTTACTACCATTATTTGTAAATTTTAATGATGGGAAAAGTACCTGAGAACCAATGAAGAAGCTGAGAATAGCAATCTTTCTAGGAAGTCCCAAAGGAGAGTTTGGAGATTTTTGATCCAATTATGAATCCTGAGGAAAATCTAGAACTTTAGGGATGCCTTTGGTCTTGCATTACTGGAAATGAAACAGGTGAAGGCTTAGGACAAAGGTAGCTCTGGCCTTAGATTGAGGGCACGTTTGACTGTGAGATCTTCTTTGAGCTGAGCAGGGTTTTGACTGACAAAGGAAATAAGGTAGAGCATTCAAGCCTGAGCAATAGCATGGCTCAAGGAAATGGAAAAAAATCTCTCCATTGGAGTGAGGGTTTGATAACTATAGTGGTGCCAGTTTATGAAGGTCTTGGTAATCAGGAGTCCATGAATTTTGAGTGGAGGAGTGATATAATAAAAGCAGTATTTTAAGAACATTAATTCAGTAGCATTGGGCAGAATTGGAGGGAAGGAGTAAGGAAGTAGAGAACTGAGAGGTAGAAAGACCAGTTTCTATTGTAATAATTGAGTAAGGTAATGGCTGAGTAAGGCCATGACTAAGGTCACCAGATTGGTGACATTAGAGATAATAGTAGTACCCAACAACAACAGCTATTATTTATTGAATCCTTATTATGTGCCAGGCATTGTGCTAAGTGCTTTACCTAGATTATATCATTTAATCATCACCACAACCTTATGAGATAAACCACTATTTATTCTGCTTAGTACCATCTTTGGTATTGGGTCAGCTAAAATAGTTAAGACCCAATACTTTACCAGAATTTAAAATCTAACCAGAGAATCAAGTCCTACAATAGTAACACAATTCATGAACCTGACAGCTGTCATAGGTTGGGTTCCCCAGGACTTTGAGATTTGGGTACAAGAGGTTTATTGGGGAAACCTCTCAAGAACACCACCTATGAGGGATGAGAGATGCAGAAATGGGCAGATACAATAGAGGCCTCCCCTGATCCTACAGTGGAGTTGGAATAACCCTTCACAGCTGACCCAGTTGAGGTAAGGGACTGGGCCTTTATGCCTCTCCATCAACCAGTCAAGGAATGCTGGCTGCCCCCAGGGAAGGAGTGTAACCTTTGGCAAAGCTGGCTCCCTGGCTGATGACAAGTTTGAGTCTCCAGCAGCCAATGCTCCCGGCAGCTTGGGATAAAGAGAGACCTGATCCTGAAGGGGTCTGGACAATACAACACAGCATCTGCTACAACAAAATATAAGATAATAAATTTTTAGATTATCTACTCTTCAACATGTAAAAACTTTCAGTCTCATTTTTGAGGCCTTTCCTTTTAAAGTACTTTTTTTGGTGGGGAGGAGACATCCAATAAATCTGCCATTAGATTTCTTTGCCATGAGTGATGGCCTTGGCTCATGATGAAAATAATCAATATGGAAGGTGTTTGATGTGTAGCTTAATTGACAGACTGCATTTTGGACCCATATGGTGTTAATGTGTAAATCCAATATTGTTTTCACACCTGCCCTCTTTTTTATGATGCCTGTTCAAGTAGAAGTCTAGTCTGGATTTCTTGCTTCAGACTAAAGAAAGGGCATGGACTGTCATCACTGGCCAGGAATCCAACTCCTATGGTACCATGAAGTCATCCTTTAAGTCCATCCAAAAAACCTGGCCAGGCTTGCCTGCAGAGAGGAGCTCTATGAAAGATGTTCTGTGCCAGAATCACCTTAGGAACATTCCATTATGCCACAGCTCATCTTAACAAATATTGGACATACAGAATACATGCATACCTGGATCTCACCCCCTAAAGAATTCAATTCCTGGTGGCTAGGGTGGGATCCAAGTATATTTAGTTTTTCAACAGCCTCTTCTCAGTGACCCTGGGCTTCACCAACGTTTGAGAACTACTTTCAGTGGGCCAGTGAAGACCTTTAAGAAATTGGTCTATTCTAGGAGAGTCATTGGAGATGAGATCACCTGTTGAATGCTTTGAGGCTCTTCAGTAGGCTAAATCTCAAAAAGACATATCTTCATAGGGGAAGTAGGAAGTGTCATTAAGAAATGAGAGAGTAAAGAGAAGTTTTAAAAAGTAAGCACTCAAATAGAAAAGAACAAGAAGACATAGGACAGATTTTAGGAACTAGAGACCAGGGATAGGGAATATGAAAAACCTGTTTAAGATTCATAAATCTTTAACTTACTCATATTTATTTTCATTACCTTATCCATTACTCTTTAATGAAAATGGTCCTTGTTCTTATTGTGACTGATGGCAAAGAAGTAGGGAAATGCAAGTAGGGATCTGTGTCTCTTTCATTCGTTCAGGCAATAAGCATTAATTGAGCAGTTACTATATTCTACTGTGCAAGATGCTAGGAGTGCAGAGATGAGGAAGAGTCAGTCTCTTGCCTCAGAGAACTCACAGTCAGGGAGACAAATTGGAGACTGACAGGTGATAGCTAAAGTAGAGACAGGCACAGGGGCTGGAGTAGCACAGACAACCGTCCCTAAGCCCTCAGAGAATCTGGGAGGTCTAGAGGACTCCACAGGATTGGGAATGGGTAGGTCAAATGTGGTTTGTTCATCCATAATTTTTGCCTGTCTCTCCATTTAGGTATTTTTCTGTAAGAGGATTTTAATACTTTATTCTCATAAAGTTTTTATATCATATTTATGAGCTTCATTCCTAAATAATTCATACTGTTTAATATTTATAAAAGATATGTTATTTTATATTTTCCATTTGGTTATTGGTTATATTGGTATACAATTGACTTTGGAATAATAACTTGTTTCTTGCAGTCTCATGGTACTCGGACTAATCTAGGTGTTTGAATTTTCTGTGAACGTATCATCTGCAAACGATGGCCATTTTGTCTCTTCTGTTCCAGTTATTATACTTCTTATTTCCTTTCTGTATGTTATTGCACTGCGCAGGACCACCCTATCACGTTGAACAGCATTAGTGATTGTGGACAACTTTGTCTTTTCCCAAACCTTAACGGAAATGGCTCTCAATTTTCTGCTTTGAGTGGTCTTTGCTGTGGATAGATGGTTGGATTTTCACATTCTTTCAGGTTCTATTTCTAAGTTTTTGAAGAATAGTTTATCTTAAATATGAGTTGGGTCTTATCAAATGCTTTTATTTAAATTTGCATCTCTTTGAGATGTGCATATGATTCTTCTTCTTTAGTACCATTGATAGAGTAAATTTCTTTGATAGATTTTTCCGATGTTATACCATACTTACATGCTGGGATTAAATCTACTTCATTATAATATACTACCATTTTTATACACTGTTGGAGTCCATTTGCTAGTATTTTATTTAACATTGTTGCTTTTTTTTTTTTTTTTCATTTTACCGGGAGGTCCCAGGGATCGAACCCAGGTCCCTCCATATGGGAGACGGATGCCCAACCATTTGAGCCACATCCGCCCCCAATTGTTGCTTTTTAAAGTAGGGGAAATTGGTCTATCATTTTCTCCTCTCTTGCTGTTCTTATCCAGCTTTGGAATCAAGGTTAAACTAACTTCATTGTTTGAGTTCCCAGGCTGCTATGACAAATACCGCACAATAGGTTGGCTTAAACAACTGGAATTTATTGGCTCATGGTTTCAGAGGCTAAAAGGGTTACTTCCTTCTAATTGGTAGCATTTTGGCTGGCTGGCAATCCTTAGGTTCCTTGGCTTCCTTGTTACATGACAATGACCTCTCTTTCTCTTCCGAGTTCCTACTGACTTCCTGCTTCTGATTCTTTCTTGCGGCTTTCTCTCTCTGTGTCTGATTTTCTACTTCTTATAAAGGACTCCAGCACCTAGATTAAAACCCAACCTCATTCAGTTGGCCCCACTTTAACTAAAAATAACATCTTCAAGAGATCCTATTGACAATGGGTCCACCCTCAGAAGAGGAAACAGGTTAAGATTAGGCACATGTGTAAAACTGCAGTACATGAGTCAGTCTACCACACTCATTAAATGAGATGGACAGCTTTCCTTCTTTTTCCATACTCAGGAACATCTTGTAAAGTGGGAATTATCTACTCCATGAATGTTTAGTAGAATTCACCCTTGAAGCCATCTAGGCCTGGTGCTCTGAGGGGAGACAGCAGATGGAGATTTTTATTACCCTTTCGATTTAGTTAGTGGTTACTGGTGTATATATGTTTTCTGTTTCTGTTGTGTCAATTTGTGTATCCATTTTATTTAGTTCTCATAGAAGAAAAGGAAGGTGTCCATCAGGGAATTCCAGGAAGGGAAACAGTGCACTGAGAGCATTACAAAACGAGAAGTATCCCATCAGTGGGCCAGAGGACTGCCAGAATGCAGGTCTGTGTAAAGAGGAGTAAATCTTTCTCTGATCAGTGTGTCCTATTTGTCCTATGAAGGGTGCTTTTAAAGGCATTTAGCCAATGTGGATTTGTGTAGCATGAGAACTCTGACATCGTAATCTATGACTGGGCCAATAGTTTTAATCCTGGTTTTGGCTTTTCTCAGATAATTGACTCAGTCCCAAGCAACAGGGGCCAGTGCTGCATCAGCGACTTCTCTGGGGGAATCTGAGTTCACATAAGCACAACTCTCTTGCTGTAAGTAGCAGCCCCTTCATTAGACAAGAAGTAGGTTTAGCTATTAGAAGAACAAGTGAATATCAAATAGACGATATCATGCCTTCAGCGGAGCTTGACCAGGGTGGTGAGGGGTCCAGAAATCTTATCATATGCAGACCACCTGTTGGAGCTGGGTTTTCATTAAGGAAAATTTGAAAACAGTCTTAGAATAATAATGAGTGGCACGATAGCTATACTTATATCTAAGGAATTGGCATAAAAAGGGATTGTAGATTTTTCTCAGTGTGCTATGTTGCACAAAAGGACAGAGGAAAACAGATTTTGGCTTAGAGTAAGGAAAGACTTTCCAGTTGAGCTGTGAGTTTTCCATTGCGAGGAGTCTATTGATGTGAAGGCTGCAAGTGAAGCATTCTCCTGGGTCAAGGCAGAAATTCCATTTTGCCAATAACAGGAAACTCAAGGAAGGGCTACAGGATGACTGTGCACTCAGGAAGACAAAGTTTCAGAGATGGTTGGCATATGGAGGACCAGATAAACATTCACCGGGAAGCTCCCATCCTCCAGATTCTGCATGAGTAGTTTTATATCTACAACCTCCTTTATGCTTCATAACACCTCTGTGCATTATTTCTCCCCCCTTTAGATATGAAGAAACCAAAGATCAGAAAAATTCAGTAACTTGCACATGGTTACACAGAAACTAAGGAGTTTGAACCACAGTGCACCAAGTCTAACCTCATTTCACAAAGATCTGAGGGGCTCAAGCTTTGTGCATATGAATCTCCTGGGGATCTTGTTTAAAATGCAGATTCTGATTCAGAAGGTCCGAGATGGGGTTCAAGATTCTGCATTTGCAACAAGCTCCCAGGTTATGCCGATGCTCTTGGTCTACAGGCAACACTGAATACTGAGGGCGCAGGTGATCTTGATAAATTCATTCAGGAGTCTGATTACAGATGAATTTGATGACTCCATTTTCCAGATGACAAAAAAAAAAAAAAAGAGGGAGATGACTCCCTGGTGTCCGTGTAAGTTTAGGAGGCCTCTACCTGAAAAACCAGCCAGGCTGCTCTGGGAAACTGGAAAAATGGTGCTGGCAGTGACAGAAATAGGCTTGGTCATCTTGTCGTTCAATTAATATTTATTGAGTGCCTCCAGTGAGCTGGAGACTGTTCCAGGCACTTGAGCTACAAAGATAAACAAAGCATGCTAATAATGTCGTGGAGTGAGCCTAAACCAAAACAGTTATTATCAAGTTTGGTTACATGTATAACTTTCTGTTTTCCTGGCCCAAACCCTTGAAGTACTCTGACTTTCCTCACTCTGTCACCCTCTTTGTCCAATCTGTTACCAGATTGGCTCAAGATGAATAAACAGTGAAGTGGAACTGCCAGAAAATTAATGGAGTCTCCATCTGCATGAATAGAAGTATCCTGAAGTAATAACCTAATGGTCCTACTCTCTCTTTCTGGTCAGTCTGCAGCCGGACAACTGGCTTCAGTTCTCTGAGCCCTCTCTCAGGGGAGACCATGACAAACTAGGCCTCATCCCGGGGACAGCAACCACATAGGGGAGGAGACCTGAACCATGTCACATCAAACCCTCTTGCAAGAACTGGCAGTGCAGATCCTGCTTCAAGACAGAAGAGCCCAAGGGACCCCCCTGAGGGCCTTGTCCAGCGAACCCTCTGCCTAGGATGCCCCCTCCATAATCCTCACAGAGATTACCCCTGTCTTTCAGGTCACACTCACATGTCACCTTCCCTGACTACCCAAGCCAAAGCAGCCTCCCCAAGTACTCTCCATCACATCTCCATGATTTATTTTAGTCTTAGTTCTTATCACTATCTGGCTTTGTCTTGATTCCTTGGTTGTTTGTAAAAACCAAATCTGCCTATGTCTTGTCTTGTCTAGCACGCTATTATTGAGTCTACTAGCCCTCCAAAATTTAGCTCTTGAATGAAAGGGAGGGATGGGCAAAAATAGACCAGTTCTGAGCAGCTCCAGTGGGCAGAAATCAGAGCAAGAATTAGCAGCTAAGTTTCTAGAAAAGGAAACAGTGTGTGAGATACTCTGAGGTGGGAAAGAGCATGGCACATCCTTCTCCTTTGTGGCTTGAGCAAAGGGCCAAGGGATACAGGATGGGACACTGTCCAGGGCCTTGACAACAAAGTTAGAGCTTTGGACTCGTAGTGTGGTGGAAAGCCTCTGAACATTTCCAAGCAGGGTCTGCCATTTGAGACATCACTCTGGCTTTTGTGGGAAGACTGATTTGGAAGGAGGGCAGGAGTGAATAAAGGGATACCTAGTGCAGATGTCCATGTGAGAGATGATTGGCGTTGAAGAGAAATAGAACAATCTGGGAATATGTTTAGTAGTAGAATCAACAGTGTCAGTAGAATTTCCATCCAGAACTCTGTAAGAGTGGATGAGCTTTCTTGATAGAGTTCTCTGTCCCCAATCACAGTTGTTAAGGCTGTTCTAGAATCTAGCGTAACACTGTCCAATAGAACTTTCTACAATGATAGAAGTATTCTCTATTTGTGCCATCCAATGTCGTAGTCGCTAGCCTCATTCATGTGGCTACTGAATACTTGAAATGTGGCTAGTGTGACTGAGGAACTGAATTTTTTTGCTTTAATTTCAATTCATTTAAATGTAGATTGCCACATGAAGCAAGTGTCTACCATATTGGACAGTGCGGTTCTGCAGGGGTCAGCAATTATTTTGCTGTACAGGGCCAGATAGTAAATATTCTAGGCTTTTCAGGTCACATTAGGTCTCTGTCTCTTCTTCTTCCTCCCTAGGCCCTTCAACCCCTCCTCCTTCCCTTCCCTCTCCCCCTTAAAATTGTAAAGCCATTCTTAGCTGAAGGGCCAAACACAAACAGGCCACTGGCTATGGCTAGTCTGCCAACTATTCCAAAGTGATCCTGATTGGGAAGCAGCAGCATTCAGTCACCTAGGTTAGAAATGCAAAATCTCAGCCCCCAGAGCTACCCAATCAGAATCTGCATTTTAACAAGGTCGCCAGGTGATTGATTCTTGTCCACTTTCAAGTTTGAAAAGAGGTGATTCTTAGGACTTCCCAGTTACTCCTTTGTAACCTTCACAGACTTGCCTTTTCCTCCCCCAGCCCCCACCCACTCAGGTCCCATAGCTCCCACAGCTAGGCTGTTGCAACAAGCTGCCCCGTGAGTTCCTCTTTGTTTATTCCCTTCTTCCACCCCATCCCTGATAAAATCCATCCTATATGCAGCTGCTAGAAGCTCTCAGGAGCTTATGTCCTCTGGTTGCCCTGTCTGTAAAAGATCCCGAGCCTTCTGCAAGCAGTGACAGCCTGGCCCAGGGGACCTTGGAGGCTCTTTTGCACCCACAGGCTGAGCTGCCCTCTGCTCAGAGAGGGGCCTCAGGCTCCTTGGCCGGCTCTCTTCCTCCTGCCTCAAGTTGGAATCTCTTGATATTTTCCACTTTCCAAACATCAAACTTAGGTCGTGTAAGCTGGCTCTGGATTGCTTTCTTTCCTTTCTTAAAATTCATTGTTATCTAACCACATTCTAAAGTTCCCCGGTTAAAAAAAAATAAAAAATAAAAAAAAAAAAACTCTAATCAATGCTTGCTGTCTCAGCTGGTGCTTCAGACAAGCACTTTGCAAATGGATGACCACGTGGATGTTCCCATGGAGGAAGAAGGGATGCTAAATTGGCACTTGAGCTCGTCAGGGCACTGCCATTGATTCTTAATTTGAGCCATTCGAGGCAGAGTTCAGGACACTCTGAAAACACACTCTGATTTTAAAATGTGAGGTACATCAGCCAAAACATTTGTTTTTGTTTTTGTTTTACCCCCAATTTCAGCATTCTTGTTTCTTGCCATGCTTTCCTCAAGAACTTTCTTTAGGTAATTAGAGAGGTGTGAGCACTCTGAGCACCACTGTGTGCAAGGGAATGCAAAGCCTGGTTCCTCCCCACCGCGGGCAGAGAAGGGCCGCTTCCCACCTTTTCAGACATGGCACCCATGAAGATGTGACGTGATGCTGCATCATTTCCAGAGAGGTAATAGCAGTCCAGGCTGTCCAGGAAAGAAGGGGCCTCACAAAGACCCAGGCCTCTCGCAGGCCTGAGGATCTCCTCAGAGACATGAGGGAGTTGGAATTCACTAGTATATCTCCATTTCCATGAGAGCAGAGTCTATCAGCTTGGGCACTATCCACATATCCACATAGCCTAATTCTAGCCTGTGGGAGCTGTCCTGTACCTCATAGGAAATCTAGCAACATCCCTGGCCAAGCCCCACTAGATACCAGTAACACCCCTCCTACCCAGTTGTACCAGCAAAAATGTCTCCAGGTATTTCCCAAATGTCTCTGGGTGGGGTTGGGGGCAAAATCGCCTCCCGTTGAGATTCACTGCACTGGAGGGACATGAGAGAGGATCCTCCTAAGAGGCAGGGTCTGTGTGATCTAGAGTCATGAGTATCAACCCTGACTGTAGGATCACCCAGAGAACCATTCAACTAATAATGATTGGCCCGTTCCGGACCACGTAAGTCAGCATTTTTCTGGGTATAAGGCCCGAGCACTGGTGTTCTTTTAAAGTCCCCCAAAGTGATTCTAGTACACACTCAGTGCTGAGGAACAGAGAGCTCTGGAGGAAGGGGCTATTTTGTGACCTCCATCAAAGGACTAAAAAAGATGCAGGTTGGGGAGCAGACATGGCTCAAGCAGTTGAGTGCCTGCCTCCCACCTGGGAGGTCCTGGGTTTGGTTCCCAGTGCCTCCTAAAGAAAAAACAAACAGACAACAAGCAAAAAACAGTGAGCAAAAATGAGCAAACAGACATGGGAGCCATTTTTTTGGGGAGGAGATGCAGGTGGCTTGAGACCTCTCAACTTCATTAACAAGGGAATCAGAAAGGAAAGAGCAAGAATGACAAGCTAGCTTAAGTTCCTGTGTTTGCCCTTTTTGTCCTCCTCACTGAATAATAAGAACAAGTCTCCAAATGAAGAAGACCTGTGCTCTTGTCTTTGGGGGTAGCAGGAAGGGAAGAGCTAGGGAGATGGGGTAACACCTCACAGCCTGGCTGTCAGTGCAAAGGAATCTTAAAGGGGTGTAAAGTACCTTGGCAATTTTAAAAAGGAAAAGTAAACTTTGGGGTCTCAAGGAAAAGGGGAAAAGGCAGAGGTAGACCAGGACAGGAAGCAGCCCTGAGGTCTTAACAATCAGTCCTTCTGGCAACTTGGTCCCAGTTAACTGAAGGTTAGGAACTTGCTTCAGTAATGTCAGCTTGGAGTCTTGTACTGCCCCATCAATGTCCTCTGTGATACATAAGTCTGCTGCTAAAGGGAGAAGAAAAACAACACAATGCTTTAGTGTTGGACTTCTGAGTTTTGGTTCAGGCTGCTATCATCCTGCCCAATCCTTGTGTGGTTTTGAACTATTTTTTCTACCAGAGCAGGGAGATTAAGAGCATGGGCTTCGGAATAACCCAGGCTGGGTTCAGTTCTTGGCTTCTTGGCTTACTAGCTGAGAGATCTTGGAGAAGTAAGCTACTTTACTCTCCTAGCCTCAGTTTTCCTACCTGTAAGATAGGGATAATAATCATAGCTATCTGATAGAGCTGGTGGAAGAACTGAATGAGATAATCCATGAAAAGCATTGAGTATGGTGCTTGCTAAATGTTAGCTATCATCATTATTTATTTTTTGTTGTACCCAACATCCAGTGAGCCATGAAGTCTTAGCTGTTTTGGAGGGGGGGGACGGCGGGGGAACTGTCTTTTTGAAGTCTCTTCATCCCCATCTCTGTTGGCACTGCCAGCATTCAGACCTCACCATCTCCTACCTGGTTCCATGTAGTTATTTCCTAATTGACCTCTGTACCACCAGTCACCCCTCCTGGCAAGTCTACCTACCTTGTCACCCAGTGCATCTCTCTCCAAATGTTGCTAGGGTCATGTGACTTCTATGATGAAAATTTCCAAGGTTTGTCTAAACCAAAAAGATGAAATCTGAAAGCTACCTCACCAGTCCCTACCTCTTTGGCCCAGAGAGGTTGCCCAGAGTGTTGGAATTGTTTACATTGGTTCCCATGATCCAAGAGTGTTGACTCTCTTCCCTTCTTTGTGTTTTAAATATCTGTATGTTTTCAAGTCACTTCAAGTGTTGGTCAAATATACTCCCCTGTCCACAGTTTATATGTCTTGGACTGAACTGTTGCACATTTTTTCCTGTTATGTTTTAAATATAAAGTTTGTTTTCCCAGCAAATGCTGTAAGTAATTTGGAAATGTGGCCTGGTCCCAATTAATTTCATTCCTGCATCTCATGTAGAGTCTTGTTTATTAGTATTAATAAGAAGATTACCCAGACAGCCTACATGTGCAATTTTCTCCTGAGGACAGAAAGGGTGATGATAAGGATGACTTCTTGAGCGAAGAGAACTTGAATCTAGATCCTTCCTGCCTTTGTATAAACCTATTGATGCAACAAGTCTCCCAGTTACTATGTCAGATCTTAAGACAGGTATCTTGTCACAGTTGTCCCCTTTTGTCAGCTTACCTGACAACCTGCCTTTTCTTGGTGGGTCAATGAGACAGTAAAAAAAGAGGACATAAAGGAAGAAAGTGACTAAAAGACAAACTGCCTCAATGTCAAACTCTTTGGGACCCTCAGGCAATGTCTGACCCTCACCAGGAAAATGCTTCTGGAAATATTTTGTTGTGTTGCCTCCAATGTTGTATTTTTGTAAATGAGCCATGATCTATTGAGTGTACAAATGACCAGTGCCTTGACCCCCACCATGAGAATATGAGAATGTCACCACTGAGAGTAAGGGCTTAAAAGCAAGAGCAGTATTTCTTTTGAAGAGAAAATTTTGATTCTCTGCACACCCAGCTCACATGGATATTTATCTAGATTATGAAAATCTGTCTTCCTATCAGTTAATTTCCTGCTGGGTTATAATTTTCAGTAATCACAAACTTATGTGTCTGTTTTCCTCCACTAGACTGATAGGTAAATGACTAAAGAGGAAAACCAGAGTAGCATAAAGGATAAGGATGTGGGATTTGACAACAGATAAGCCTGATTCTAGTCCTACTTCTGCTGTTTACTAGCTCTGTAGCTTGGGGAAAGTTATTTAATTGCTCTCCCACTCAAAACTCTGTTTTAGCTTTGGCAATGAAATAATAGCACTTCACTGGGATGAGTTTTAACTAGGATCATGTAACTGAAGCACCTGGAAAAGTGCTTGGCACACTCAACCATTGTCAGCTGCCACAGTGCTGGGGAGGATGGTTTTTGTAAGTTCTTTGAGAATAGAGTCATGTATCTGCATTGCCAGTTTCTAGATCAGTGTCTGGAAATGAAAATGTCTGAAATGAATGAATCTCGTGCCCACATTTTCAGGTCTTTCCTTTCTTCAGTTTAAGGATTTCAGTCAGCATGAGCATATCCACAATCCAATGACATGTCTGGTACTTTGACCACAGCTGGACAAGTGACATTCCCCCAGGGACTCATTTACATAGCACATGTGAACCAAGGAGAATAGTGACTTGGGGACTGCGTCTTTAGAGGATGGAGGAACAAGTTGAAGAAAGGTCAGTCAGAAATGGGAGAGAAAAGTAGCCTCACATGTCAGTTTCTTGAAGGAAATGTTCCTCTGTGCCTGGGGCGGCAGGAAATTCAAGGGGAAGCCTATTCCATTTAATCTGTGCAAGCACCTACTTGGGGTCGCTCATTTGGACACCCAGTTTTATTACAGTTGCATCATTCCATAAGTTCATTTTTCTCTATTCTGGTTAGAGGCCATTTAAGAACCTTGCACACCACCACAAATGAAAAGTCTCTTCTAATGGCTCTCAGCTGGGTTGTGGTTTGCTCGCCATTGTTTGCACACAAAAGCCTGATCCCATTAAGATAGTCAGATATTTCCTGCCATCTCACCTCACAAACATTTCATGCTATTTAAAGCCTCTTCTCTGCAAATATAGTTTGGTCACATTTGTGCAGTGCCCACTAATTAAGGCCAGATTTGAAACTCTCACAGCTGTCACTTCTATTAGCTGACTGCAGGGAATGCAGGACTTTATTTTTCCAAGAGATAATTTAGACATAGAAGAAAAGCCAAGAGACCCTCGAATCCCTGTGGCACTTACCTTGACTTCCAGGCTTCTAATGAAAGAGCTTCTTAGAAAGGGAAAAAAAGACCCTTTCACAGAAACCATCAGCATTCTCTGCCAAGTGGGAGATTTATTGGGTGGGGACACACACACAAGCTTTATTTGAGGCACGCTGGAAAATTAAAAGCTATCTGGGAAAAGTAATCATGTGAGAAGATGGTCTTGAAGATAGCAGCTGGGTTCTCTGTGAAAGAAAATAAATGGACCAATTTACAACCGTGACTCTGCTAGTAGGGGCAGAAAAGAGTTGTCTATTTTCCCTTATATCCTTCTTTCTCTAAAGAAAACACATCACACATTGCTTGGAAAACATGCTCTTCTGGTTATGAAATGCTTTAATCAATAGGGAATAAAAAATATACTATACAAAGCTTGCTAATTTATCAAAGAAATAAAATACTAATTCTTCTCCATCAGAATGATTTGAAGTAGGAATGTCATGGTGGAGGTGATACTGAAAATAGTCACAATCATTATGTTAATGGTTAGTATATTTATTAGGTGCTTACAATATACCATTTTACATGTATGCTTTTTACATGAATTATCTCATTTTACTCCTGAAAACCTATGAGGTGGGTGCTATTATGCCCATTTTTTAGATGAAGCGTAAGCAGTTTGCCCCAGGTCACCCAGCTGGGAGATGGCAGGGTCAGAACTCAGAGCTCAGTGAGGTCTATCTGCCATGAAGTTCCTGCTTGTAACCATTCTGTTACCTGGTACCACAGAAAGCATGTGGCTTTAGTGCAGGCTTTGCCATGTGACCTTCAACAAATTGCTTATCTTTTCTCAACCTCGGTTCCTCAATGGAAGTAAAAGAGGGGAAACAATATCTGCCTCATGGACTTGTGTAAAGATTAAATTAAATAAGGATAAGTGAAATCCCGAGGTACTTGACAAATATCAGGTTCTACTCCAACCCCATCTCATTTGACACCAATTTTTTTTCTTTTTCCTGCCACTGGTTTGAAGTTCCCACCACCTTCTGCTACACTGTCCCCATATTCTCTACTTCTTCTTGGCTATTTGTTGAGGGAACCAGCACAGAGAAATCTTTCTTTGCATCCTCAGCGATTCCTAGCAATGCCTGCAGCTGTGCCTTCAACACTCCAGACCCTCACTGTTCCTCCAAGATTCTTGGGTCTCCCACCTGTCTCCTCAGAGTCCCGTGACATCACCAAAACACAGCAGGACCTGAGGTGAATGCTGGCCCACGGCTCCCTTTTATTCAGGGATTGCTCACCTGTCAGCAGGTTCCTAAGAGAAGAGCTCTGACCCACAGCTATCTTCTCCCTCCAGAACTGTTTTCTAGATTTAGGTACCATCTCTTAAAGAAACTTAGGCATTCCTAGATTTGTGTCTTTTCTGAATTTCATGGAGGATGAGTTAAAAAGAGAAAAGGCAATAATTAGTAGAATGCTTTTCAAATATAATGCATGGATTTTAGCTTGAAAACATAGGCACCTAAAAGACTCCTCAAGATAAGTGACCTTTTGGGTAAAGGGTTCGGGTGAGAGGAGGTAGCAATTGGATGAATTCACTGGCAATAGAATAAACAGAAAATCTCTGAGGTGAACATTTTTCTTGAAACAACATTCACCATTAAGAGGTAGGGGGGTGCCAATATCCACTACTATTTTCAAGTCTGATTAACTGGTTTTGTTTGCAGCTCTTTACCTTCTTGTTTATTTCAAAACACCTGCATTAAACTTTAGATGAAAATTAAAGCACCTTTAATAACAAATTCTTACAAAGTTTGGCTTTCAAAAAACATCTTGGGCTGTATCCACGAGATGATGCACTCAAGGACTGAGCTTTTTGGAAGCCCCACAGTTAGGAGACAAGCAAAGGAAAAGAAGGCAAGGAGAACCTGGAAGGCAGAGGCAGGAATTAACAACAGGCAGGGAGTGGGACATTGCTTTTGTGAAAGAATGAGAACTGAGAAGATCCCATCTGATCAAGAGAAAATGGTGTCATTGGCATCTTTGAGGTGAGGATGCCTTACCTGGTGAGGATGGGCGTTCAGTCCATGGCAAAGGGTTAAGGAGAGAATGATTGTGTGAAAGTCAGCACTTGTTGGAGATATTTGGTAGTGAAAGGATAATAGCTATAAGTAGTAGCAGCAGCAAACTTGGAGCTGCACTTAAGGTCAGGATTATCAATGAGCCCATGTTTAATTTCTGCGACATTTGTGCAGGGAATAGTTACTTTTTTGTAGTATAACACTTATGTATTAATTGTATGTAGTGTAGACAAGTCCATGCCGGATTCTCTGGGTTATATTTTCAGAAGGTTGAAGGCCATTCTGATACTCACGGGCACTCTGCTTCACTCTGACTTTGTGTGATCCATAAAAGTTGCAATGAAATGTTGTGTAGATGCCCTGCAGGGTTTTTTAAGGGGTTTCAAATATGTCCCACAGCCCAGAAGAACTGAGTTACAGGTAAAATCGGAACTTCCTGGAGGCTAAAACTATATGTGAAAATCAGGCATTGCATATGGACTTGGAAAGTGGCTTTCTGTTTCAATCAGCAATTCGTCTATTCTGTAATAATAAACACTTTTTAAGCAACTTCAACTATTCAATTTAGAGACTTATTCTGATAGGTACAGCACTTTTCTTTTAACTTAAGTTATATCAATGCAATAATACATCCTTATTCAGGCATTAGAAAGAAATAATTCAGGGCATAGTTTGACTGTATCAGATACTGAAAATCAGTATGGTATCTATTCTTTTCCAACTAGCATTAAATTCTACATAATTTTTTTATCCAAGGTTTAAGAACTTAACCAGAAGTTCTATGTGAGGATCGTGTATGTTATGATTGAGTGACAAATAATGACAAAATCTCAGTGGCTTAAATCTAAAGGTTTCTTTCTCACTTACACTAGTTCCAAAGGTCTGGCAAAAGGCTCTAATCATCATAGTCTCTGGAGGATCCAGGTGGTTGGTGGCTCCAAAGTTTTATGCAGCTGCCATCTCACCCCAAGGCACAGGATTTGATCTGGCAGGGGAAGAAAGAGTTAGAGATTTGAGCACCAGCAATTAAATGCTTCAACCAGGACGTGACACATGCCACTCCTACTCATACCCCATGGCCACACCTAACTTCAGAGAGGGAAGAATTGTAATCCTCCATGTACCTAAAAGTAGAGGAACCAGATACTGGGAAACATTTGTAACATCTAGCAGAAGTTCATAGTCCCATTTCCCTTGACCTAAGTAGAAAAGATTAGTAATTTCGTCAATTATTAAATGGATTTTGAGACAAATTGTGGCAGTTTGAGATTATTTATGAATCCCCAAAAAGAAATTATGCTTGTAAACTAATCTGTTCCTCTGGGTGTGATACCCTTTGTTTGTATTAAATTCAGCTGAGATGTCTTTGATTAAATTATGTGAAGATTAGGGCTTTGATTCGACCACACCAGTGGGGTGTAACTCAGGTTGAGTCCCTACCCCCTTGGTGGGCCTGTATAAACGGACACTCACACAGAAGGAGGCACAGAAAAGGAGAGGACTTGGTCACTTTGGTCATGCCATGTGACAGAAAGGAGAAGGTTCAAACAGCTAAAGCCCCGGGAAGAGAGACAAGCCATTTTCCGATAGTTTGCAGCCAAAGAGAACAGAGCAGCTGAGAAGGCCCGAGAGACCAGGCAGAGATCACCCGCCATCTTGCTTCAACATGTGTCAACCGACTTTGGTGAGAAAGCAGCCTTGGGTTGGACTCTTCAGGGCCTTGTAACTGTAAGCTTTTACCCCAAATACATACCCTTTATAAAAACCAACAGATTTCTGGTACTTTGCATCAGCACTCCTTTGGCTGTGCTGATAATACATAAATCCTGGTCATTTTCATGGAGAGTGGGTTTCCAGTATGTCAGATATAACCCATGTTCTAACCTTTGGATGGAGGACCACTTAGGAGTGACATTCATTTGACCTAATAGTGTGTTTCTTTGATTTAAATGCCCCATTAGCTATATAGAACCAAAATGCACTAAACAACAGAATTCTACTCTCCAAGGGTCCTAGGCTCTAATTTCTTCATTCTCAACACAAGGCGTTCTGTGAACTGGAATGGAAGCCCAGTTGTCACCATAACAATTTTACTTAATTCAAGAATTATTTCTTTTAATATATGATATTTTTGAAAGGAATGAAAATTAAATTATGCATCTTCTTTGCTCAAATTCTTAAAACATAACTTTAATACAAGGCAGATGATGATGTTATGGCTTAAATATTTTAAGCGGCTTGCTATTAAGTTAACTAGTTAATCAAGAAAGAATTATGATCTTTATTTCCAATATATCCCTGAGTGTTCTTATCCCCCAATATCCTTGTAGGATAATTTAGGTCAATTATGAGTAACTTGTTTAGCAAAAAATTTTTAATCATAGAAATGTTAAAATATATTCAGGTTTATGTTTTCTCTTTCAAAATAAAACTTCCTTAACCTTCATGAGGAAAAGTGTATCATATATATTTGTGTATTTTATTCAAGAAAGGCAGGTCAAGAAAGAAATTATACTGTTTTTGCAGTCCAGTAAGCTAGTATCTGGTCATATTTGAAAAGCAGCCACAAAGTCAACTTTCTAACCCCCCCATAGTGAAATCAGAGGGCAACCCATAAGCAAAGCCTGGTGGATAATTTAAGGTGAGAGGGCCGGGGGTCAGATGGTCTGGAATTCTCCCTTGTTTGGCTGACCACTATGCTGGAAGTTGAGACCACAGAACCAAGTGACTCCTTCAGAGCCGAGAGCAGGAAGGACCACATGACATAGATAAAGATAAAAGTAATGCTGACTACTGCTTGGAAACTTTAGGCTTTCCCAAAAGGGTTTGAGTTTTTAATCTTTGATTTCTAATCATTTTATTTGAGTCCAAAATCCCATCCCTTCATTTTATAAACCCTGATTTTGCCATGAAGCCATCCCTGAACTCCTTC
>JAQZBX010023605.1:0-30714 GCA_029593785.1 Cabassous unicinctus
GCTGTATGGGATCGAAGCCCCCTCTCAATTAGAGGTGGAGTGGACATCACCATCCCAGAATCCTCAGGATTGGGGAATGAACTATGGACTAGAGTGGACTTACTGGTATTCTACAATAGACTTGTTGTGATTCTAGCAATGGAAGAAATTACAGCATTGATGTGGAGGCAGTGGCCACTGGAGGCCCTGGGGACAGGGGGAGGGAAAGACAGGTGTAATGCAGGGCTTTTTTTGGGACTTGGGAATCATCCTGAATGGCACTTCAATGACAGATATATGCCATTAGATATCTTCCCACAGCCTGCAGAATTGTGTGGGAGAGAGTGTAAACTACAATGTGTACTATGGTCCGTGCTCAATGGCAATGCCCCAGGATGCACTTTTCAATTGCAATGAATGTGCCATACTAATGAAGGATGTTGTTTATGTGGGAGGGGGTGAGAGGTGTGGGGAGCGGGGTATATGGGAATCCCTAATTTTTTGTGTAACATTTGTACAATCTAAGTATCTTTTAAAAAATAAAAATACATATTTAAATACACATATTTATTTTATGTTGGATGGTGATAACTGTTAAAGAATAAATAAATTCCTAGGAACAGGGAGGGAAAAAAAAAAAAAGCCACACAGGCAGGAGAAAGCGAACTCCCCTATCTCTGGGTCTGAGGCCCCAAGCTGCTGAAAATGAGCATCACTTTGCTCATGAAGGAGACCGGGGAGCCAAGTACCAGAGAGACAAACTGCTCTTGGGGCGTGGAGAGGCCCCAAGTAAGGGGAAGCTCGTTTAGAATACAAGGCAGGCCTTGGTTCCAAAGGACTCAAGGATGAGAGAGAGGTTACAGAGAAAAATTGTGAGGTAGAGATGAGAGAGGTCACAGGCGGCATGCAGGAAAAGGCAGAGCAAGATGACAGGGAGGAAAGGCATGTTTCCAGCGGGCCCAGGTGGAGATCCCCACTGGTGCCAGAGGCTAGAGCTGCACACAACCTCGGCTCTGGGTCACCTGGAAGACTGCCAGGAAAGCAAGCCAAGGACCCAGAGGCGATTCCCCCGGGGGTGTGACAGGGGCTCGGCTGACTCTCTGCAGGCTCACCTCCCACGGGCGTCCCCGCACAATCCCCAGAGCCAGGGGCACAGAACCCAGGTCCAGGGACAGCCCACACACGGCCTTGGCACTTGGAGGGGGAGCTCACTAGACCCATAAACACTAGCCTTGTACAGACATGGAAGCAGGAGATGATGGATTTGTGTCCAGAACACATAAAGAACAACAGCAAAAGGTTAAAAATCAGACAACCCACAATGGGTGATGGAAGGAGTAGGTCAACCTCACAGACAATCAGAGAAATACAAATGAAAACATATCACTTTTCCCCCAAATGAGGAGGTAAAACTTTAAAGTCTCCTAGTGAAGGGCTGAGGATGGGATGGGGAGGCCAGAACCCTGAGGCCGCCGAGGTGCAGCTGTCTACTCTCAGGACCAATCTTGCAGAATCTCATACAGCTGGAAACACATGTACCCAACTTCTCAAATATTGCATTTCTAGTGAGAAGCCTACAGGAACCCTCACACTGTTTAGCAAGAAGATATGTGCCAAGCATGTTCACTGCAGCATAATTCTAGAGGAAAAGCAGAAAACAACCTAAATGCCTATCAGTCAAGGAATGAAGAGTTCAAATGTTACATCTTTTTTGATGTGAGATAGTTAAGAGGAATTAACTAGAACCATAATAATTTGTAAAAAATATATGCAAAATGAAACTTTATCTACATATATTGCTCGTGTACATGTACTTGGTTAGTAAAAAGCATCAAAAGCAGACTGGAGAATCTGGTTCCAGAAATGATGAGGTGAGCACACCTCACCCTCTTGCTTCCACTGAATACAGTTACAAAACCTGGACAATGCACAAAGCAGCTAGGTGAGGGCCCTGAAAAGCACACCGTTGCAGGCAGACTGGGGAAAGAGGGCAGAGTTCCAAGAGCCACTGCACCAACAGCAAGTTTACCACCTTTTCCCTCCAGCGCCCTGGCCTGGACTCAAGGCAGAAGTGGGCACTGACATGGCAAGGAGTGGGAAAGGGGTCCCCTGGGAGTAACCATGGTGGCAGCAGCAGCCCCAGGAGGAGCTGCCCCTTGCGGTCTCTGTGGGGTTGTGGTCCTCTCAGCTGCGGCTGCTTGGCCCCGGGCGATGGAGGCCTAAGGAACCAGGTGGCAGGTGCATTGTGGAGAGTAAAGAGGTCAGGAATGCGACCCCAAAGGTTGTTAATAAACTCCCGGCATACGCTTGGGTCTGATCTGAAGAAACAAACCAAAGTCTTTGGAAAGTGCACAAGGATGCTGATTATCATCCAGATGTCAGACAGACCCCGGGTGGTACCTGTGAGGGGCAGAGCCAAAATAGCAAAGGCTTCTGGAAATTGGGCTGGCACTGATACCACAAACAAAGAAGTCTGGACAGAACTGCCGTCTGAACCCAGCCAGGTTGACTGCCTGCTCAAACAAAAATATCAATGTTTTCTTGAGGATTTAAACTCATAATGTAATGTTCAAAATGTCCAGGATACAATCCATAATTACTCAGCATACTAAAAAAGGAAAACCTCAACCTACATGGGAAAAGACAACTATGAGATGCCAAAGCCAAGATGACAGAGATGGTGTAAGTATCTAACAAAGACTTTAAAGCAACTACTATAGTATTCCAAAAGTAAAAAGCAAACCCTCTTGAAATGGAAGGTGTGGTGGGCAGAATCCTAAAATGGACCCTAAGATTTCCTGCCCTAATCCCCAGAACTGTCAATATGAGATATCATGCCGAGATTACCTTACGTTGCATGGCAAAAGGGAGTCTGCAGACATAACTGAGATCACTAACCAGCAGGGTAATTAGACAAGGACCCTTTCAAAGCCAATGCTTCCTCTGACTGGTAACAGAAGCAGCAGCCTGAACACCCAAGCTTGAGGAGGACACTCTGAACAGTGTCTGGACTGAAGATGGAGCTGACCATGTGGTAAGGTAGGTTGACAGCCTCAAGCAAGTACAAGTGACCCTGGCTGGCCACCAGCAAGGAGACGAGAACCAGTTCTATAAACTCAAGGAACTGGATTCTAAGAGCAACCTAAAAGCGCTTGGAAGCAGATTTTTCCCAGGACCTCTAGATAAAAGCTCAAACCCAGCTAACACCTTGATTCTGGCCCTGGCCTGGACTCCAGCAAAGCCCACCAGGACCTCTGACCTTCAACACTGAGAAGCAACAGTTAAGGTTTCAAGCTGCTAAATTTGTGGTCGTTTGTTACACAGCAATAGAAAACAGAGATTTTCATACCTGAAGTGGAATGTTGCTGTAACAAATACCTAGAATGTGGAAGTGGCTCTGGAATCGAGCAGTGGACAGAGGCTGGAAGAACTGTGAAAAGCACAATGGAAGACACCTACACTGCCTTAAACCTACTGTTGGTAGATTTCTGGACATTAAAGACACTGCCAGTGAGGGCTCAGAAGGAAGTGAGGTGCATTACAGAGAAATCCTAGATCACCTCAGAAAAAGTTTAAATCACCATGAACAGACTTCGTAGAACTCAGAACGCAGTGAGAAATGTTACTGGAAACAAGAAGGGAGAGCCTTGGTATGTCGTGGAGAGAATGCTTATTATTAGCAAGTGTGTTCGGCAGATATGTGGAAAGCAGAACTTGAAAGCAATGAACTTGGATATTTAGCTGAGGATATTCCCAAACAAAGTGCTGAAGGGGCTGCCTGGTGTCACCTTGCTGCTTATAGAAAAATGCAAGAGGATAAAGAAATTGAGGGAAGAACTGTTAAACAAAAAGGAATCAGGACTTGATGGTTTGGCAAATTCTCAGCCTGTCCAGTTGCAAAAGATGCCCTAATTCAGGAATGGCTGCCTGTATTAGTCAGCCACAGGGGTGCTGATACAAAATACCAGAAATCTGTTGGCTTTTATAAAGGATATTTATTGGGGGTAGAAGCTTACAGTTACCAGGCCATAAAGCATAAGTTACTTCCCTCACCAAAGTCTATTGCCATGTGTTGGACAAGATGTCTGCTGACATCTGCCAAGAGTTCAGGCTTCTTGGGTTCCTCTCTTCCCAGGGGCTGTTTCTCTCCGGGCTCAGCTGCTGTGCTCTCTTCACAAGTCCAGCTGTAGACTCCTAGGCAAATGGCTCTGTTTCTCTCCCCGGAGCTTCTACCATGTCTAAGGAGCCATCTCTATTCTTCTGTGTTCTTCTCCTATGTGTTCACTTCCCGGGCTCCAATTCAAAACTGCAACCTCCCTTCTCTGCAGTGCAGTTTCTCTGTGTGTGTTTGGGCTACTGATGTGGCCCAATCAAAGCCTTAATCCCAACTCAATCAAGTAAAATTGAAAACCTCTGAATCCAGTATAATCTAATATGTCCAGAGGGACAGAACAGTTCACAAACATAATCCAATATCTATTTTTGGAATTCATAAACAATATCAAACTGCCACACTGCCCAAGCAGGCGAGGGCAAAGGCTGAGTGTGGCCGTGGCTGGGCACCTTTGGCTGAAGCCTTGCAAAGATCAGAAGGTCAGCATATAAGTCACAGAAGACTAAGGGTGTGCCTCAAAGTCATTTTCCATCAAGACAGAGGGCCTCTAGGAAGCTTGAGTGGGTTGGCCCTCAGGCATCTCAGCAGAAATCAAAATGTAAACGGGATTTGGCTTCTGTTGAGTAGAGTGAACCCTTGTGATTTCAACAGGGGACCCACAAAGTTCTTGAGAAAATTATATTGGCCAAAACACTGCCAGCCTCTGGCATTCGGACTTGCCAATCACCCCAGTCACATCAGCCAATTCCTATAATAAATTCCTTAATATTTAAATACATACATACATATAAATATATCCTGCAGGTCATTTTCTCTGGAGAATCCTAATAGAAATTTTGGTAACAGAAGTGGTATTTGAGAAATAGAATCTTGAGGATAATATTTCTGAGTTGGTTTGGGGAATTGGTTCTCTAATCTTGATTAGATTAAAAGGCACTGACTCTATTTCCAATGATTCTGATGCACTGATAGTCCATGGCACAAAATGGCAATTGGGATACACAAAATATCACCATTGGTTACCACTACCCCAGTGCTTATTAAGAGGCAAGGATCTGAGTGACAGTGTAGTTGACACCTTAACAAATTTTGTAGAGATAAATAATGTTGGCTGGTTCTTCCTAAATATGCTGGATACAGTTATTTTTAAAAAGGGGGGGATGAGCTAAAGGTTTTCAAATTCCCAGTTCAAGCAGCACATGAAGGACATGTAAGTTTCTGTGTGTGCTCTGAAAGGAACTCGTATTTCCTGTAGCCACAGGTTTGAGGTTTCTGAAATGCACACAGTCTCACTGTGAGAGTGGCTGAATTACAATGCAAGCTGAATTCCCAACCTTGCTGAGTGCATTGTCTGGGACGTAACAGGATCCTGAAAATTGGAATAGGGACATAAGGACTGGTAATGATGACAGTGGGACATGAAACTCTGGATTCTGCTGAGTCTTTCCAAGATAAACCCGTCCTGGTCAGCCCTGAGGAAACAACCAACCCAATGCCACCTGAAGAGATCAACCCTGCTGTGCCTGATACACTTGTAACCACCTCCCCTGAGGAAGAAGCTCTCACACCTCTGTCTGCAATGGAATACTCAGAGAGCTGGCTGAATCCTCTCATATCGCACCCCCACCACCTCTCTTTTCTTCCATAACTATAAATAGACTGAAGTCCCAACAAGCCCGGAAAGGTGAGGTACAAGTGGATCAGGTTGAATTGCTTGATATGGGCCCACTAAGCAGAGATTCTGGAGTCAGTGCTGTAGCTCAAGGAGTTAGAAAAGGCTCTAAAGGTTTGCTCGGGTGGCTGGCTGAAACAAAGGTCACAAGATGGCCGATGTTCCCCGAGGTTGAAAATGCGTACGTTCCCTGGTATGCTGTAGATGAGGGGATCCAAAGGCTTAGAGAGACTGGATGTTAGAGTGGATCTATCTTGTAAGACCTGCTCGGCCAGCCCAGGAGTGTCCAGAGGACAAACCAAATTACCAGGACTGTGAGGAATACATTTGAGAGACTAACTCCATCATCCCTGAAGAGCTCTATGGTTGCTCTTCTCTGTAGGTCAGCTATTACTTTGGGAACTTCTATCATTGAACTTGGATCCTTAAACACAATGGGGATAATCAAATCCTTGGTTGATGAAAGCCAAAGTGACAGCACTTAATCAACAAAAACAAAGTGGGCACAGCTACAGTAATGGACAGCACACTAAAAGACGTAATCAGAGACGTCCGACTTGCAGAGACCCATGGCACTGGCTAGAAGATCATGGGGTATCTAGAAGCAAAACAGATGGGAAATCTACTAAATTCTTTAACTGTATGAGCAGAGGAGTTCTAGGTCATTCTGCTTTTTGAATCACAAAAACAGAAAGTCATGGTCCCTTACTCAATGCTCAGACTTGAGACAGTTTACAGACCCAGAGCCCCTTGACTGAAAGGAGGAATGGGTCCTTTTGGTTCCAGAAGAGCCCTGCTACACTGCCAAGGGTTATACTGTTAATCTTCCTCCCAGCCTTCCCGAAAAGGACCTACAAGCTTTATCAGGGTGACTGTGCACTGGGGAAAAGGAAATAATCAGATATTTCTTGGATTATGAGACACTAGCTTTGAACTCACATTAATTTCAGGAGACCCAAAATATCACTGTGGTCCACCACCTAGGGTCACTGGTGGACCTAGATCACTTGATCCAGTGATCTAGATCCTAGATCACTTCATCTCCATTAGGGGCTAATGGAGATCAAGTGATCAATGGAGTTTTAGCCCAGGTCTGTTTCACAGTAAGTACAGTGGGTCACTAAACCCATTCTGTGATTATTTCCCCAGTTCCAGAATGCAGACTTATCTGCGTGTCAGAAGTTGGGAGATAAATCCAACAAAAACGCAAGGGCCTTCCACTTCAGTGAAATTTCTTGGTGTCCAGTGGTGTGGGGCACATCAAGACATCCCTTCTAAGGTGACGGATAAGGTGTTGCACCTGGCCTGTACTATAGCCAAAAAATGAGGCACAATGCCTAGTTAGCCTCTTTATATATTGGAGGCAACATACTCTACATTTGGGTGTGCTACTCCAGCCCATTTACCAAGTGACATGAAAAGCTGCTAGTTATAAGTGGGGACTGAAACAAGAGGAGGCTCTGAAACAGGTCCAGGCTGCTTGGGCCATATGATCTAGCAGATCCAATGGTGCTGGAAGTGTCAGTGGCAAATAGAAATAACATCTGGAGCCACTGGCAGGCCCTTACAGAAGAATCACAGTGCAGACCCTTACGATTTTGGAGCAAAGCCTTGCTATCCTCTGAAGATAACTACAAAGCTATTGGCCTATTGGGTACTTAGTATAGACCAAATGCTTAACCACAGGCCACCAAATTACCATGAGACCCGAGTTGCCCATCATGAACTGGGTGTCATCTGATCCACCAAGCCATAAAGCTGGGCATGCACAGCAGAACTCTATCATAAAGTGGAAGTGGTATATACAAGATAGGACTCAAGCAGACCCTGAAGGCACAAGGAAGTTACTTGAGGAAGTGGTCCAAATGTCCACGGCCCCCACTCCTGTCACATTACCTTCTCTTTCCCAGCCCACAGCTATGGCCTCTTGGGGAGTTCCCTACGATCAGCTGACTGACAAAGAGAAAACTTGGGCCTGGTTTACAGACGGCTCTGAATGATATACAGATACCACCTGAAAGTAGACAGCTGCAGCACAACTGCCCCTTTTTAGAACACCCCTTAAGGACAGCTGTGGATGGAAATCCTCCTGGCAGGCAGAACTTTGAGCAGTGCATCTGATTGTTCATTTTGCTTGGAAGGAGACATGGCCAGAGATGGGTTTGTATACTGATTCATGGGCTGCAGCCAATTGTTTGGCTGGATGGTCAGGGACTTGGAAGGAACATGATTAGAAAACTGGTGACACAGATGTCTTGGGGAGAGGTAGGTGGCTAGATGTTTCTGAATGGGTGAAAAACATGAAGATATTTGTGTCCCATGTGAATGTTCACCACAGGGTGACTTCAGCAGAAAAGGAGTTTAATAATCAGTGGATAGGATGACATGTTCTGTGGATACCTATTGGCATCGTTCCTCAACTCTCCTGTCCTTGCCCAATGGGCTCATGAAGAAAGTGGCCATGGTGGTAGGGATGGAGGTTATACATGGGCTCAGCAACATGGACCTCCCCTCACCAAGGCTGACCTGACTACAGCCACTGCTGAGTGCCCAATCTGCCAGCAGTAGAGACTAACACTCAGTCCTCAATATGGCACTATTCACTGAGTGATCAGCCTGTCACCTGGTGGCAGGTTGATTACATTGGACCACTTCCATCATGGAAAGGGCAGCAGTTCTTATTGGAAGAGACACAGTTTGCCTTCCCTGCAAGCAACACTTCTGCCAAAACTACCATCAATGACAGAGTGCCTGATTCACTGTCATAGTATTCCACACAGCATTGCTTCTGATTAAGGAACCCACTTCACAGCAAAGTGTGGGAATGAGCACATGCTCATGGAATCCATTGAATCTTACCATGTTTCCCCATCATCCAATAGCAGCTAAATTGACAGAATGGTGCAATGGCCTTTTGGAAACTCAATTACAGTGCCAAATGGGTGGCAATAGTGTGCAGGGCTGGAGCAATGTTCTCCAGAAGGCTGTAAATGCTTTAAATCAGCATCCACTCTACGGTGCTGTTTCTCCCATAGCCAGGATTCACAAGTCCAGGAATCAAGGGGTGGAAATGGGAGTGGCACCACTCACTATTACCTCTACTGATCCATTAGAAAAAATTTGCTCCCTGTCCCCATGACCTTAAATCTGGTGGCATCTACAGGTCTCAGTTCTAAAAGGAAGAGTGCTTCCACCAGGAGACACAACAACAATTCCAATGAACTGGAAGTTAAGGCTGCCACCTGGCCACTTTGGGCTCCTCATGCCTCTGAATCAACAGGCAAAGAAGGGATTAACCATACTGGCTGGGGTGATTGAGTCTAACTATCAAGGGGAAATAGGACTGCCACTATACAACAGAGGTAAAGAAGAGTTTGCCTGGAATACAGGAGATACCCTAGGGTGTCTCTTAGTATTACCATGCCCCTTGATTAAAGTCAATGGAAAACCATAACAACCCAATGCAGGCAGGACTACCAATGGCCCAGAAACTTCAGGAATGAAGGTTTGCCTCACACCAGACAAAGAACCATGACCAGCTGAGGTACTTGCTGAGAGTAAAGATAATATGGAATGAGTATGCTAGAAGGTAGTTATAAATACAAGCTACAGCCACATGACCAACCACAGAAACGAGGACTGTAATGGCTATAAGTATTTTTCCTTGTTTTATTATGGATATTATTCCTTGTTTTGATATGGATATATTTGTACATATAAAGTAAATATCTTGTTTTTCTCCCCTATCTTATCTCCTTATCATATAACATAATTTGTACGTACTTTATGTCATAGTATTTAAGTTACAGGATATCAGGTTTAAGAATGAGTATCACCCAGGGATCTGTATCCTCTTCTGGGAAAAGGTTAGTGCATTTCTGCACTAACCTGAATTATTTTAGGCAAAAATATGACTATTATTGTTTTTATTTGGAGAATAAGCATGGTTTAAGTAGATGTGTATGGGTGCCAAGTTGACAAAGGGTAGACTGTGATGGTTAATGTCAACTTGGCTAGAGTATGGTGTCTAGGTGTTTGGTCAAGCAAGCACTAGCCTGATATTCTGTTTGAGGCTATTTCCTGGATTTAAATTGTCAGTTGACTGCATCTATGGCTGATTATATCTATAATCTACTAAGGAGATTGCCTTTAGCAATGAGAGAAGTCTCATCCAATCAGCTGAAGGCCTTAAAAGGAGAATTGATAATTTCAGCAGCCAGAAGAATTTCCATCTCTACCTCTGCCAGCCAGCTTCGCCTAGGGAATTCATTAAAACTTTCATCAGAGTTCCCAACTTGCAGCCTGCCCTACAGAATTTGGACTTGCCAATCCCCACAGTCACAAGAGCCAATTCCTATAATAAATCTCTTAATATTTACATATATATACATATACATATACACACACACACACACACACAGACATCCAGCCAGTTCTACATCTCTGAAGAACCCTGGTTGATACACAACCCAAGCATATTAAAAATTATAGTAAATGTAAACAGTCTAAATATACCAAATAAAAGAATTTGGCAGAATGTAGCTAAAAAATATGACTCTACTATGTGTTGTCTACAAGAAACTCACTTCATATATAATGATATATGTAGGCTAAAAGTAAAGAGATGGAAAAGGATATGCCATGCAAACATTAATCAAAATAAAAGTGGAATGGTTATATTAATATCAAAGTAGACTTCAAAGCAAAGAAAAGTATGTGGGATAAAGAGGAATATTTCATAATGTAAGGAGGTCAATTCAAAAGGACATCATCACAATCCTAAATGTGTATGAACCTAACAACAGAGCTTTAAAATCCATGAAGTAAGAACTGATAGAACTCAAAAAAAATGTAGAGAAGCCAAAATTACACTTGGAGATTTCGACATGCCTCTATCAGTAATCAACAGAATAAGCAGAAATCAGCAAGAGTATAGAAGAACTAAAAAGCAGTACAAACCAACTTGACCCAATTGACACTTACAGAACATTCCACCCACCAAGAGCAGAATATACGTTCCTTCCAAGTGCACAACGAACACTGACCAAGATGGACCTTGTTCTGGGCCATTAAAAAAATCTCAACAAATTTAAAAGAATTCAAAGTATGTTCTGTGATCACAATGAAATTAAATTAGAAATTAATAAGAGAAAGACAACTGGGAAATTCCAAATATTTGGAAATCAAATAAACTAATTCATGAGTCAAAAAGAGAGTCTACAGAAAAATTAGAAAATATTTTGAACTAAATGAAAATGAAAATACAACATATCAATATTTGTGGGATGAAATTAAAGTAGTGCTTAAAGAAAAACTATAGCATTTAATTTCAACATTCATAATTTTAAAAAGGAAGGTCTCAAATCAATGACTTTAGCTTGCACCTTAAGAAACTATTAAGAAAGGAACAAATTAGACCCAAAGAGAGGAGAAAGAAGAAGATTAAAAGATTACGGCAGAAATCAATGAAATTGAAAACAGAAAAATAATAGAAAAAAAATCAATAAAACCAAACCTAGTTCCCTGAAATGATAAATGTGGCAGTTTGAAATTATTTTATGAATCCCAAAAAAAGAAAGATCATGTTTGCGGGCTGGTCCACTCCTGTGGGCATGAGCTCCTCTTCAACTGGACTACCTCAATGAGGTGTGACTCAGGTTGAGTCTTTGCCCTCTTGCCGGGTCTGATAAAAAACAAAGACACCAGAAAAGAGAGCTCCACCATATTTGATCCTGCCTCATGACAGAATGGAGAGGCTCAAGTAGCTGAGGCCCTAGGGAGAGATGAGCCATTTGCCTGATAGCTTGTAGCTGAAATCAGGAAGAGAATAGAGCAGCCAAGCCTGAGAGAAGAGGCCTGGTAAGAGAAAAGCCCTATGCCTGGCTGCCCTCAGCTGAATTCAGGGAGACGTACAGACCAGAGGAGAAGGCAGAGACCAGGCAGAGATCACCGCCATCTTGCTTCAACATATGGCAGCTGACCTGGGTGAGAAAGCACCTCTTGTGGTACTTTGAGTTGGACTTTTCATGGCCTTGGAACTGCAAGCTTTTACCCCAAATAAATGCCCTTGGTAAAAGCCAAAAAAATTCTGGTACTTTGCATTGGCAGCCCCTTGGCAGACAAATACAATAAATAAAATTGATAAGCCTCCAGCCAGACTGTACCCACCCTAATGGGGCAGGTGGGAGGAGCAAACAGTTTAGTACGCGCAAAGTGCTAAGAACAGGGCCAGGCAGGTGGGACGTGCTCAGAGGTGTGTGGCTCTGACAATAATGACGACAACGAGCACTGCACCACCACAAGCATTTTCAGGCCTCAAACCTGTGCCTCTGCACATGCTGTTCCTGCTGCTGGGAGGACCTTTTGCTCCCTTGTGCACGTGGCTCTCTCGCACCTGCCTTCAGGTAACAGAAGCATTCCCTGGCTGTCTAGTCCAGTGACCCTCCCCGTGTGCCACGGCATCCTGTACATGATGCTCTGGTACACTTCTATGACCAAAACTGCTGCAGCCCCAGGACAAACCATCACACTTTAGCTTCAGGTTTAGATTCTTTTAGTCCAAGTAATGTATGGGGCAGATATCCCACCCATCCTTCATTCTTTGGCTCTAAAACAAAGTAAGGGGTGAGGAAAGGGTCGAAAATGTTTTTGCATACATTACTTGGTAGTAAGAATTTTACATTTCAATTTGACCTTTTTGAAGCAGCCACATCAAAAATCAGTGAATAAAAATGTACTATTTTGTACAGTTCTGCCCTTACTATGAAAGTCATCACACTACAACTACAATTATCTGTTCACTTATATAATGTTTTTTTAATGAAAAAAACTAAATTTAAGTTCATTTTGAGATCATTCATATAACCCTGCCAGGTCACGTGACAGTATTTGGGTCTCACTGTTGTTCTAAGGCAAGAACATTCCCTCTGTTTATATTATTTTTCTAAAATAATATATAATAGACAATGTGCTCCTCAATTCTCTAGGTAATTTGCTGCTTCTGTGTTTTAAAACTACTGCCAAATTAACTGAGTTTTTATGAAAAAATGCCCAATCCACATATTATAGATAACATATAAATAATCATTCATGCTTGAATAAAGTAAACACCATACACTTTGAGTCTGGTACACTGTCCTGGCTTCAAGTCCCCCAGAAGTTGCAATATTGTGTCCAAGAGTACACGGCTTGAATTAACCAAGAACTCACGACCACATGCTATGGCAGCAACATCTGTAACAGAAACACAAAACAACACGTCAAGATCACAGCTACAGCAGAACTAGAAAAGTCTGTCCAGTACAGAGGATTTGCTGCTGTTTTTCTACTAACAGACCAATGAAAACAGAAGAGAAGGCAAGGCATTAAAAAGTGGTTTTATCCACAAAGCTGGCAGCCCAGAAAGACAGAGAGCAGTAACACGTTACTAAAGCAGTAACGTCCACTGTGATTAGCAAACGTCCCTGCAATGGAACAGAGGATTTTCATTTAAAGCTGCGTGCAGCCTGACCGGAGCTCTGTAAGTGTACACTGTGCTCCCGGCATGTGCAGATTAAACAGCTGTGGTCAGTCTGGTCCAAAAATAAGGTGGATGCTGATAAACACAACTGGGACCCATGACATTAAAGTCGGCCTTTAATCCTGCTAGCACTGGCTAATGACTTCTAACCAGGATACCAAACTAAAATCATATGAGGTCAAATGGGAAAGTACAAAAATGGATTCTGAAAAAAAACTCTTCTAAAGTTTTTGACCTAATGTGGGCCATCAAGTACCATGTTTTCCTGCTTGAGGCCCAGCAGAATCGGCATGGAGGCCAGGCCAAGTCCTTCACTGGCTCCCAGGGCCCTGCTGTGGCTAAGACCCTGTCACCACCCCAAGGGCAAAGAGGATACACTGGTGCACCTGCTCTAAGAGTCTTCTTCAGTTGGCTCTAAAAATAAAGCATGTTCAAAGTGATAAAGTTCCTCACTGAAGTGACTGAGGGTGACGGGAAAGAGTGGCGGGGGCAGTCTTGATTTGTTCCTGACTTTAGTGGAAATGTTACTAAGAGTTCACAATTAAATGTGATACCTCACGTGTTTCTGGTAGAAATCTTTAGCAGTTTAAGGAGTTTTTCTTCTATTTTTAGTTTGCAAAGAATCATCAAGAATGGCGGATGAATTTTATCACCTACTCGTTCTGCCTTTGTTACTGGAATCTGACTACAGGAAGAAAATTCCCTCTCTGCTACCAGATCAAGCTTATGGGATCAGATCCTTTACAGCCCTGTTTATTTGTGTTTACCTGTGCTGTAATGACCAAGAGGGACATATTAAATCTCTGAGACTTGATGGATTGTTTTTTTTCCCATTTCTACTTGTCTTTCCAGCAATTATCCTCATAACCTGGTGCTGTGTTATTTGCTACATAATTCCATGAGAACTACAATTTTATTGAGGATAGTACCTCTTGTTGATTGAAAAAAAAAAAAAAGCACTTTCTTTCATTCAATCACTTTTAATCTGATGACTATATTTTTCAGTATATGACACATTCCAGTTTTACTAAAGAGATATTTTGAGAGAAAATGAAGCAATTAAGCATTTGGCATCATAAACACATAGAAAATAATTTTAAGGCAGCTTTGCAGGGAACCCATTATTTTATTTATGCAAATACAGCAGAGCACATATTGGAAGCCAGCAGGAAACCCGAAGTCCTAGTCAGGCACCCTGGAGGAAGACTTCCCACTGAATCTGCCTCCTGGTGCTCAGACCCGACTGCAAGCTGGTCTGTAACGCCCTCCTAAGTAACGGAACGCGGCAGACTCTAATAAGCTGTGTGACTTCCACGGCTAGGCAGGAAGAAGCCTTGCAGTTTCCACCACAGGCTCCCAGAGCACTTGCTGTGGAGGCCTGAGTTGCTACGCAAGAGGCCCAACTACCCACAAGCCGCCACGATGGCAAGACCATGGAGAAACACCATGATGGAGAATCCCTTAGTCGACAGGAGGAGAGAGAGGGAGCATCATCCACTGAGACCTTGATGCTTCTGAGCAGAGGTGAACCATCCCCACCAAGCCCTGACAAAACTGCAGATTCATGAGCAATGTCATTGACTGCTGGGGTGTTAAGATGCAGTTCTGGGGTGGTTTGTTACACAGGAACATCACCAATAGTCACTAAAGAAAAAATAAAATTACAGAGCAAAAAATACATTGTTATCACAACAGGCAACAACACACAACAGCACTCAACACCTTCAGTGGTAACTGAAGTCTCCTGCCATATATCCAGCCTTGCCAGAGCAAGTACGAATCCTGCATTTCACTGAATATTGGTAACTAAAGAGCAAACGGCGACGTAAAATAAATGTGACTGAATTCCTACAAGACAGCCCTAGCGTTCTGTCTGTCAATCTGGGCTATGATGCGTGTGAGATTCAAGGCCTAGAGAACTGACTTTATTATCCACCATATGCATGAAGAGGATTTCTAGGCTAATTTTCTATTAAAATGTACCAATTTTTATAGGCTCATCTTTCATTTAAATTGTTTAGGAAGCGGCTGTGGCTCAATTGGTTGGGCTGCTGTTTACCATATGGGAAGGCCCTGGGTTCGATTCCCGGGGCCTCCTGGAGAAGGCAAGCCGGCCTGTATGGTGCGGTGAGCTGGCGCAGCAAGATGATGCAGCAGGGGGAGACAAGCAGACACAGAAAAATGCAAAAAGCAAAATGGACACAGCGAGCACAAACAGCAAAGGGGGGATAAATAAATAAAATAAAAATAAAATCTTTAAAAATAAATAAATTGTTTATAGGTATTCTAGAGATTAGCACAGTAATTACATAACTTAAGTACTGTATCGTGTCAATCACATATACTGAGAAAGATTTACAAAGTTGAGATGGATTATGTCTAATAGTTTTGCTTCGGGTTAGGACAATTTTGCATTATTTTGGCAATAAAAATAATACTAGAGAGAAGAAAAGATTTATAGACTAATGGACAGAACAGAATCCAGAAATAAACCACTATACTTACAATTGATTTTCAACTAGAATGCCAAGACAACTCATTGGAGAAAGAATAATCTTTCCAAAACATGGTGCTAGGACAACTGGATATTCACAAGCAAAAGAATGAAGTTGGACTAACACCATATATAAAAATTAACTGAAAATGAGTCAAAGACCTAAATGTAAGAGCTAAAACCATAAACCTCTCAGGAGAAAAACAGGTGTAAATCTTCATGATCTTGAATTAGACAATGGTTTTGTAGATACCAAAAGCATAAGCAACAAAAGGAAAAACAGATAAATTGGACATCTTCAAAATTAAAAACATCTGTATTTCAAAGACCATCATTAAGAAATCAATTATCTAATAAGAGACTTGTATCTAGAATATATTTTTAAAAAACTCTTACAATTCAATAAGACAAATAATCCAATTAAAATATGGGCAAAGGACAAACAGACATTTCTACAAAGATGACAAATGGCCATATGAAAAGATGCTCCACATGATTTGTCCTCAAGGAAATGCAAATCCAAACCACAATGATACATGGGATAATTACACCTACTATAACTTATGGACGATAGTTAATAATATTGTAATATTTTTGAAGCAATGGCAAAGAAGATATTATATCAATTCTAGAGACAACTACAGGGAATACAGGAGGATATGGAAGTTTTCCTTTTGAAGTAATCAAGACGGTCTAAAATTGACTGAGGTGATACTAGCACAGCTCTGTGATGAAAATGAGCGCCACTGAGTGACCACTGTGAACGGACTGTACAAAGCCTGGGGCTGTATAACACAGGGAATCCAGGGGTGGATGATGGACAAATATGAGAATGTTTTCTCATGAACAATAACAAATGCATAATACTAATACAGGGTATTAATAATCTAGTGGGTTGGGGAGAAAATATACCAAATGTAAGATACGGGTTATAGTTAGTAATATTTTGATGATGGAATTTCATAATTTGTAACAAACGTTTTACAACAACACAAGGTGGTGGTGGATGATGTATGGGAGCCCTGTATGATGATATATACATGTTTGTTTATTAAGTTCACAACTTTTAGTAGACACTTATAATTTATTTATGTTCATGTATGAATGATATACTTCAATAAAATTTTATTAAAAAAAAACAACACAAGGTACTACTTCACATCCACCAAAATGGTTATAACAAAAAAGACAGATAATAACAAGTGTTGTTGAAGATGTGAACAAATTGGAGCCTTCCTCCACTGCTGGTGGGAATATAAAATGGTACGATCACTTTGGAAAACAATCTGGCAGTTCCTCAAACATTTAAACACTGAGTTAAAAACAGCAATTCTACTCCTAGTTATTGACCCAAGAGAAATGAAAACATGTCCACACAAAAACCTGTACATTAATGTTCATAGTAGCATTTATTTGTTAACAGCTAAAAAGAGTAAATAACCCAAATGTCCATCCTCTGATGAATGGGTAAATAAAATGTGATATATCCCTACAATGGAGTATCATTCAGACCTAAAAGGCAATAAAGTACTGACCCATACCACACACTACGCTAAAGGAAAGAAGTCAAACACAACTGACTACATATAGTATGATTCCATTTATATGAAATATCCAGAAGAGGCTGGGGGTGGCAAGGTTGGAGGGTGAAGGCTAAGGGGAGTGGGATTTCTTTCTGGAGTAATGAAATACTCTAAAATTGATAGTGGTGATGGATGCAGAACTGTGTGAATATACTAAAAGCCACTGAGTTGCACACTTCAAATGGGTGGATGTACAGTACATGAATTATATCTCAAAGCTGTTAAAAATCAAATTAACAATGATGATGATAAGGATACAATTTTAATGCTTGGGGGATTACTCAGTTCCTACAGTCCTGGATCTGTTTTCTATAAACCTCTCATACGCAGCTCTCACAACACATTTTTTTTTAAAGAAACATGAGCAACGATGTGGGGTTCCTTTGATAACAGCATCATTATCTTTTTGCTTGTTGTTTCTCTGCACTGGCCTAGCCTACCTGCAGCAAGTCTCCTGTCAATTGAGTTACTTGGCTGCTAAGGGTGGGGACCAAGGGCCTGGGTCATCTCCCTCTGGGCATGTTGTCTCTGGACACTACTCATGGGAACCCCTTGCAGGGCTCAGCTCCCCAGAGGTGGAGGAAGTGCCCTGGGGCCTGAGGACTACTGACAGAGTCGGGCTTGCACTCTGCTGCATGCTGCTGCTAGTCTGCATGGACAGGGACCCCCCTCTCTCTTTCACTCTCCCCAATCCTGACCTGCAAAACATGCTGCACCACTGCCACTCCCACCCCCACCCCAGGATGCATCAGTTTCCATCATGGAGTGAGCACGGCCCACTATTAGAAAACCCAGTCACAGGGGAAAAAAACAGCTTCACGCCCAGCCAGATGCTATCACCTGCTGTAACCTGTTGCTCTCCCAGCAAGAAATTCTCCTTTTGTCCTCTGGCTTGCTGTAAGCATAGTTCCTGCTTTTTTAACTTGCTTGAATTTCTCCCTTAACATTGTATTGCTCTCTCAGGAAAGGAAGACTCCCAGTATCTTTCATTTCTCCCAACCTGTAACTGTTACTCTAGTGTCATTATCAGAAGAACAATCCTTTCTCCTCTGGACACCTCTGCAAAATTTAGTGGATTGAGATCTACTTTGCAAATGAATTGTCAGATAAAATGTACTGCAGAAGGATTATTTTTAAAGTCCCAGAAAATGCTCCTATACACAATCAAGTTAGAGCTGATATGAATATTAATATGCCCATACTGTGTATGAATCAAGAATAACCAGAGAATTAACTAGGGTCCCAGAATATCTATGGGTAAAAGAGTCTATGGACATGTAAATGGGTCAAAGGCCAAAGTCCAGACTGATTCTGTAACTAAACATCCTCAGTACCTTCTAGAGCTAAAGCTAAAGAACAGTTTCAGCCAACTGTGGCCAGTTTAATAGGAAAAGGACTAATAAATTGCTGCACCAATCCCTGCAATCACTTAATGTTTCGTTTTGTTTTTTTGTTTTTTTTTCAGGTTAAACAATGAGAGTTTATTTGCTCAGTTTTGAGGCCGGGAACATGTCCAAATCAAGGCATCATCAAGGTGATGCTTTCTCCCTGCGGACCAGGGCATTCTAGGGCTGGCTGCCGGTGATCCGTGGCTCCTCTGCCACATGGCAAGGCACATGGCAGTGTCTGCTGGGCTCTCCCTTCTCTTCCAGGTTCCATTTAAGCTTTCTTGCTTCCATGGCTTTCTCTCTGTCTGAATTGCATTCTCTTATAAAGGACTCCAATTAGAGGATTAAGATCCATCCTGATTGGGCTGCACCTTACCTTAACTGAAGTACTCTCATCGTAAGGTCCTATGTACAATGGGTCCACACCCATAGGAATGGATTAAATTTAAAAATTTGTTTTTCTGGGGCATATACAGCTTCAAATCACCACAACCTCCATGCCACAATAACTGACAAAGTAGTAGCATCCAGAATATGTAACACTTAGCAAAGTATATGAAAAAAATTTCCCTATAGAAAAATGAGGGAGGGGGATACCCATGAAATAGAAATAAAGTAGAGGCTTGAATGCAAAATAAAAAACAGTTCAATCTCACCAGGGAAATGCAAATTCAAACAATGTGCTATTACGTCACAATTCCCATCTCCACCACGCACCAAGATTATAAAAATTCAGAAGTCTGACAATAGCAAGTGTTGGCAGGAATGTAGAGAAATGGGAACTCTTCTACTCCATTGGAGTAAACTGGTGGAACTGCTTTGGGAGGCAGTTTGGCCTTTCATGGTAATATCAGGACCCTGCAGCTCCACTCTGAATCCTGACCCAAGTTCTCAGGAGCCACGAGCAAGAACATCTGTTGTGACATTTTTAATGGTAAAGTTGGAAATAATATATATGTCCATCGACAGGAGAATGGATGCATAATTGTGTTATTTTCACACATTTATATGGTATGGAAAAGTGAAAAATGAAGGGGCAGTGCATGTATCAACATAGCTGACTCTTACTAAAATAATACTGAGACTAAAGGGATCCGACAACTAATGCAACATGGAGAACAAGGAAATTCAGGAAAAACTGGGGAACTATTAAAATAATGAATTTGTCTGTTTCTCCTTGTAATTTTAACATTTTGATTTAGGTACATTGAGGCCATACTATTGAATTCAACCAAGTTTAAAAAATTGTTATATCTCCCTGGTGAATTGTACCTGTTATCCCTATGTAGTTAGCATCTTTTCTTTAGTAATACTTCATATCTTAAAGCCATTGTGTTTAACATTAATATAGCCATATTAGATTTTTTTCCAGATAGTTTTTGCTTGGTATATCTTTTTTCATCCTTTTATTTTACTCTTTCTATATCCTTATGTTATAGGGTGTCTCAAAAAAAGGCACACAGCTAGATTTTGTTGGTTGGTAACCTGCTTTTTACAGGCTCTTTCAACTTGTGCTTTTAGTTCATTTACATTTATTGCATTTTTTTTTTTAGGAGGTACCAGGAATTGAACCTAGCACCTCATACATAGGAAGGAGGCACTCAACCACTGAGCTACATTCACTCCCCAATGAGAGTTGGTTTTTTTGTTTGTTTGTTTTGTTTTTTAGGAGGTACTGGGGATTGAACCCGGGAGCTACATCCGCTCCCCAAGCCGAATTCTTTACAGTAAAGAGATTTATGCTCAGGTTTTTTTAGTGTCCAATTTTATAAAGCTAGCCCAAACTGACTTGCCTTCACCTGGAAAGATAAACAGTTCACCTAGCGAGTTATGTCCCTGGGATTCACTGAAGCTCCATCCTACTTCTCCCAAGTCTTAAGCCAAAATTTTACACATGGAATCCTTGCAGGTTCACTCTAAAACAAAATGTACATAACCTCCTCTTAAATTCCAGTACTCTGGAAAGCTGACAATGTGCTTAACTCGTCACTGAACTAGCTATAAAAGAGACCCAAAGCTTCTAAGGAGAGAATCCAATTCAGCAAAACAATAATAGCTCATTATCCTCGCCAGAATCTGTTGACTGAAGGAAGGGCATTATCTGTAGAAAAATGACAAATTATCCAAAATTATCCAACTCCAACCACTGAAAGACAAGAGAATTTCTGTGATTAACTGGATTTTGTATATAATGGATATCAAATTTTTCTGAGTTAGCAGGATTCTAAATGACTGGACTAAATCAAACATCTCAGAACCAAACCCAGGGAACACAGAAACCAGAAAGCCCTTCAGAGATCTCAAAATTTCTCTCGACAACCAGCTCTACTCTCCAAGATTATCATAAATCCTTCTTTTCCCTTTGTGTATGAAAGAGTAGTGGTTCTCAACCAGGGGATGATTTTCCCCCAAGAGGACATCTGGCAATATCTGGAGACATTTCTGGTTGTCACACTTGGACATGGCTACTTGCATCTACTGGAAAGCTGCTAAGCATCCTTCAGTGCACAGAACAGCCCCACAACCAAGAATTATCTGGCCCAAAACGGGAATGGTGCCAACAGTGAGATGCCCTGCTCTCGGGGTGTTAACTCAATGTCGCACACATATCGCAGGCTCAACGCCTGTCAGCCCATTCCTGCCCCACAGCGAGGACAATCTCAGCACAGAGAGTCTTCAGGTCTTGTACAAGGATCACCTTTAAACCTAAAGCATCACAAACATTGCAGTTCTTCTCCTAACTGAAAACACCAACATTTTTCTTCTGGTCAATTAAATTATTATGAAATAATGTTAGTTCCTGCTTCTCACATCACAGGCCATGCCATCAATGTAAAACTCTCAACCCTACAACTTTATGAAACCTACCTTATGAGGGCAAACCCCTGGCTGTGTGTGATGGTTTAAGAAGTACCCATGCTCAGAACAGGTCTTGTAGAAACACCCTCTCACAGCTGCCTGAATGATGTCTGTTATGGGGTGAGAAGGGTGACACCAGGCTAGTTATGAAGTAATTACTCCAGACTCCAGTATTGGTTTAAAATCCAATACTTTGGAGAACTTCCGGGAAGATGGCAGATTAGAAAGACACGGGACTCTCTTCTCTCCCAGAAAAATAGCTAGAGGACAGGCAGAAACGGCCTGGAAAAAAAAATGTTCTAGGGTTTAGGAAACCAAGGAAGGCTGGACACGGCCCAGAAGAGAGAGGGGCACAGGAAAAAAATCTCAATGGAAGACCTTGAGTAGAATCTGCAGCTGCAGCCACTGACACCCTTCCCCGACCCTATGAGCAATTTTTTAATTCTCGGTGTCGGGCCAGCAGCTAGAGACAGAGGGGGCCACAGGGATCCACCTTCCCAGGAAACGAGACAAAGAAGGATGTAGCCTAAGGCTAATTCAGCTTTTGGCCCACAAATTTGGTCTGCTGTGTCCCACGAGCCCTTCCAGGCCATGAAGGGCTACACCACTGTTTGCCCTGGAAGCCAGCACAGGACTAAAGAGATCCGGGGGGCGGATGTGGCTCAAATGGTTGGGTGTCCGTCTGCCATATGGAGGGACCTGGGTTCGATCCCCGGGACCTCCCGGTAAAATAAAAATTTATATATAGAAGGCGCATGGGCTGCCAGGCTATGTGTGCCGGTGAGCCGCCAGGCCCCGGGAGCCATGCAGCAAGATGATGATGTAACAGGAGAGAGATGCAGGGGAGAGTCAAGACGAGATGCTCCGAAAGCTCCGAAAACCAGGAACCGAGGTGGCACAGGTGGCAGAACACCTCTCTCCTACATCGGAGGCCTTCAGGATCGAATCCTGGTGAAGACTAGAGGAGAAGAGATGGCAGGAAATAGACACAGAGAATTACCCAGTGAATGGACACAAAAAACAGCAAATGGGGAAGGGGGTTTTTAAAATGGATAGAGTAAATAAATAAATCTTAAAAAATAAAATAAAATAAAGAGATCTGACCCTCTCAATCTCTCCCCCTACTGACCGGGACTGGTTATTAAGGACACAGAGGGGAGTGGAATTATTTCCTACCCGGGAAAACGGAAGGGACTGCCAAGCAAAGTTTGGAGAATAGCCTCTGATAGTTTGATTTGCAAGGCTCTGAATAGCCTCCAGGCAGGAACCTCTGCCACAATGTTGCTGTCTCTGTTGCAGGGAACACACTTCCACCAGGCTTTGAACTGAGAGAGCTGCCAAACAGCACCATCAACTGGCAGACCAAGGAAGTATACATCAGGATACTAGAAGTAAATAAGTGGGGAGCAGATGTGGCTCAAGTGGTTGAGCACCTGTTTCCCCTGTACAAGGTTCCAGGTTCGATCCCCAGAACCTCCTAAAAACAAACGAAAAAGCAGATGTAGCTCAGTGGTTGAGCGCCTGCTTCCCATGTACGAGGTCCTGGGTTCACTCCCCGGTACTCCTAAAAAAATAATAATAATAAGTAAATAAGTAAGAGAGGCTTTTTCCAGCCTTTACAGGCTCCCTTCCCAAGGCCTTTGGAAGTAGGTCTGCAACTATGAGTCTGAAATTATTTTTGAGAATCCCAAAAAGTGAAAGATTATGTGTGTAAACTAATCTATTCCTCTGGGTATGATACCCTTTGATTGCATCAAATTCAGTGAGGGGCCTCTGATTAAGTTTACTTGATAAAATCAATTTAGGGCTTCTGATTGGGCTATGTCAGGTTGAGTCCTGCCCCCTTGGTGGGCTGATATAAACAGACACTCAAAAAGAGAAGAGAGAGTGCTGTCATTTTTTATCCTGGGGCCCCAGAAAGAGATGAGCCATTCACCTGATAATTTGCAGCTGACCTTGGGAAGAGAGCCAAGACTGACACAGAAGGCCTAGAAAGACATGAGCCCTATGCCAGGAGAGAGAGGAAGCCCTGAGAGACAAGCCCTACGCCAGCCTGCAGCTGAGAGAAAGGAAGCCCAGAGGGGAAGGATGAACCCTTACAGAGATCAGTAACCATCTTGCTTCAACGCGTGACAACTGACTTTGGTGAGAAAACAACCTTGAGTTGCACTCTTTAGGGCCTTGTAACTGTAAGCTTTTACCCCAAATGAATACCCTTTATAAAAGCCAACAGATTTCTGGTACTTTGCATTAACACCCCTTTGGCAAACTAATACAGCAACCCATTATTAGGTCCATGGCCCAGTTTTGAGCAACTAACAGGAACAATCCTGAAGACCCAGAACAGGTTGAGCCAAGAATCAAAGAGCAGCAGTAACACACAGCCTCCAGCCACTAACTCCCTATGCAAGAAAGAGAAAGTGAGCATCAGAGTAAACTCACCATCATAATCAGATGCCTAGACATCAGCAAAAAATTACAAACCACACTAAGACACTGAGCGAGCACAAAGAAGAATTTGAAAACTTGAAGAGAAAAATAATAAAGCTCATGGGAATGAAAGACATTAATAGGTGAGACCAAAAACACAACAGCAGACTCGAAATACAGAAGTAAGAATAAGTGATACAGAAGACTGAAGTAGAAGAGAGACAGGAACAGAGAGAGAAAATAACGGAAAAAATTGGGCAGGGGCTCAGGGAGTTGAATGACAACATGAGGAGCAAGAACATACATGTCATGGGAGTTCCAGAAGGAGAAGGGAAAAGGGGCAGAAAGAGCATTTGAAGAAATAATGGCTGAAAAATCCCCAACTCTCATGAAAGAAATGAATTTACATGTCGAAGAAGCGTAGTAAACCCTAATCAGAATAAATCTGAATAGACCTACTCCAAGACACACACTACTCAGAATGTCAAATGTCAAAGATAAAGAGAAAATTCTGAGAGAAGCAAGGGAGAAGCAAACCATCACATGAAAGAGATGCCCAGTAAGACTTAGCATAGATTTCTCATCAGAAATCATGGAGGCAAGAAGACGGTGGTATGAAGTAATTAGGATACTGAAAGAGAAAAACTGCCAATGAGAATTCTTTCTCTGGCAAAACTGACCTTCAAATATGCAAAAGTTTAAAATATTCACAAATAAACAAACTAAAAGAGTTTGCAAAATAATCCTCCTTTGCTGGAAGTATTAAAGAGAGTCTTACAGCCCAAAAGAAAAAGACAGTGCTGAGAAGCTTGGAGGAGAGTACAGAAGAAAGAATAGCAGAAAGGGTAACCAAAAGAGTAAAAAGACAGAAGACAATAAGATGTGACATATGAAAACCAAAGAATAAAATGACACAGTAGTATCATTGAATATGAATGGATTAAACTCCCCAATCAAAAGATACAGGCTGACAGAATGGATAAAAAAAAATGAGCCATCCATATGCTGCCTACAAGAGACTCACCTTAAACCCAGGGATATAAACCAGCTGAAAGTGAAAAATAGGAAAAAGATATTCCATGCAAACACTTACCAAAAAAGAGCAGGGGTGGCTATACTAATATCGGACAAAACAGTCTTTTAATGCAAAAGTTATAAGAGATACAGAAGGCCATTCATTACCTATTAACAGAAGGGACAATACACCAGGAAGAAAAAACAGTCACAAGTATCTAGACACCTAAACAGGGTGCCCCAAAATACATGAGACAAACTCTGGCAAAATTAAGGGAAAAATAGACCTCTCTAGAAAAATAGTTGGAGACTTCAACATACCACTCACATCATGAGATAGAACAACTAGACAGAAGATCAACAAGGAAACAGAGAAATTGAACGATATGATTAACGAGCTAGACCTAACAGACATATATAGAACACTGCATCCCAAATCAGCAGGTTATACATTCTTCTCAAGTGCTCATGGATCTTTCTCCAGGATAGACCACATGTTAGGTCACAAGGCAGGACTCAATAAATATAAAAAGACTGAAATTATACAAAGCACCTTCTCAGGTCATAAAGGAATGAAACTAGAAATCAATAATAAATGGGAAAGGGGAAACTTCGCAAATGTGTGGAGGCTAAACAACATACTCCTAAACAATGAGTGGGTCAAAGAAGAAACTGTAAGATAAATTAGTAAATATACTGAAATGAATGAAAATGAGAACACAACTTATCAAAACGTATGGGATACTGTGAAGATAGTTCCGAGAGGGAAATTTAAAGCCCTAAACACTTAAATTAAAAAAGAAGAAAGAGTTAAAATCAAAGATCTAATTGAACAACTGGAGAAACTAGAAAAAGAACAGCAAACCATTCCCAAAGCAAGCAGAAGGAAAGAAATAATAAAGATTAGAGCAGAAATAAATGAATTTGACAACAACAACAAAAAAAAAATAAGAGAAAATCAACAAAACCAAAAGATGGTTCTTTGAGAAGATCAATAAAATTTACAAATCCTTAGAGTAACAAAGAAAAAATAAGAGAAGATGCAAATAAATAAAATCAGAAATAAAAGGGGGGAAGTTACGACTGACCCCACAGAAATAAAAAGCATCATAAGAGGATATCATGAGAAACTATATGCCAACAAACTAGACAACCTAGATGAAATGGACAAATTTCTAAAATCACACAACCTACATTGACTCTACAAGAAATACAAGAACATAACAAACCTCACATTTAAAGAGACTGAATCAGGGAAGCAGATGTGGCTCAAGTGATTGGGCTCCCATCTACCACATAAGAGGTCCAGGGTTCAATTCCCAGACCCTCCTGGTGAAAGGCAAGCTGGCCCACGCAGAAGTGCTGGCCCACACGGAGTACTGGCCCACACCGAGAGCTGGCACAGCAAGATGACACAACAAAAAGAGACAGAGGAAAGACAAGAGACGCAGTAGACCAGGAAGCTGAGGTGGAGCAAGAGATTGAGTGCCTCTCTCCCACTCTGGAAGGTCCCAGGATTGAGATGGGTGGGGAGAATAAATAAATAAAATCTTTTAAAATAAAATGAAATAAAGAGATTGAATCAGTCATCAAAAATCTCCCAGCAGGATCATCAGATGGCTTCATCAGGGGAATTCTACCAAGCATTTTGAGAAGAATTAACACCAATCCTGATTAAACTCTTCCAAAAAACTGAAGAGGGAAAATTACCCAACACATTTTATGAAGCCAAAATCACTCCAGTACCAAAGCCAGATAAAGATACAACAATAAAATTATAGCCCAATCTCTCTAATGAACATAGATGTAAAAATTCTCAACAAAATATTTACAAATAGAATCCAAGAGCATATCAAAAAAATTATACACCATGATCAAGTGGGATTTATTCCTGGTATGCAACGGTGGTTCAACATAAGAAAATCAATTAACATAATAGACCACATTAACAAATTGAAGGGAAAAAAAATATGATCATCTCGATTGATGCAGAAAATGCATTCAACAAAATCCGGCATCTTTTCTTGATAAAAACACTTCAAAAGATAGGAATAGAAGGAAAATTCTTCAATATGATAAAGGGCATATACGAAAAACCCACAGTCAACATTGTACTCAAAGGGGAAATGTTGAAAGCTTTCCCCTTAAGAACGGGAACAAGACAAGGATGCCCACTGTTGCCACTGTCATTCAATATTGTGCTAGAAGTTCTAGCTAGAGTAATTAGACAAGAAAAAAATAAAATATAAGGCATACAAATAGGAAAAGAGGAAGTAAATCTCTCACCATTCGTGGACAACATGATCCTATATTTAGAAAATTCTGAAATGTCTTTGAAAAAGCTACTTGAGCTAATAAACACGTTCAGTAAAGTGGCAGGATACAAGATCAAGACGCAAAAACCAGTAAGTTTCTGTACACTAGTACTGAACAATCTGAGGAGGAAATCAGGAAAAAAAATTCATTTACAATAGCAACAAAAGACTAAAATACCTAGGAATCAATTTAACCAAAGAAGTACAGGGCCTATATTCAAAAAACTACAAAACAATGCTAAAAGAAATCAAAAGACGACCTAAACAAATGGAAAGACATTCCGTGTTCATGGACTGGATTGGAAGACGAAATATCGTGACAATGTCAATCCTACCCAAACTGATTTATAGATTCAATGCAATACCAATTAAAGTTCCTACAGCCTGCTTTACAGAAATAGAAAAGGCAATTACCAAATTTATTTGGAAGGGAAAGTGCACCTGAATAGTCAAAAACAGTCTAAAAAAGAAGAGCCACGATTTGGACATTTCACAGCCTCAGAAATGTGAAGTTTTATCCTTAATAAATTCCCCATTATAAAAGCCAAGTCCTTTCTGGTACTTTGCATCAGTAGCCCTTTGGCAAACTAAGACAGTGGGTCAGAGAAGAAATTGCAAGAGAAGCCAGCAAATATCTCAAAATGAATGAAAACAAAAACACAACATACCAAAATTTATGGGATACAGCAAAGGCAACGCTCAGAGGGAAATTTATAGCCCTCAAATGCTTACACTAAAAAAGAAGAAAGAGCTAAAATCAAAGCCCTAACTGCACATGCATGGAAGAACTAGAAAAGAACAGCAAATCAATCCCAGACCAAGCAGAAGTAAAGAAATAAGTATCAGAGTGGAAATAAATGAAATGGAGAATAAAAAAGCAATAGAGAGAATCAACAAAACCAAGCTGGTTATTGGAGAAGATCAACAAAATTGCCAAACCCTTAGTGAGACGACTACCAAAAAAGGGAGAAGATGCAAATAAAGTCAGTAACGAGGAGGGAGACATCACTACTGATCCCACAGAAATAAAAAAGATCCTAAGAGGATACTATGAACAAATGTATGCCAACAAACTAGAGAACGTTGATGAAATGGACACATTCCTAGAAACACATGAACAGCCTACACTGACCCTGAAAGAAACAGAAGACCTCAACAAATCAATCATAAGCAAAAGAAATTTAAACAGTCATCCAAAACCTCCCCAAAAAGAAAGGCACAAGACCAGATGGCTTCAAAGGTGAATTCTAGAAATCATTTAAAGAAGATCTAATACCAATCTTGCTCAAACTCTTCCAAAAAACTGAAAAGGAGGGAACGCTAGAAAACTGTCTATAAAGCCAACATCACCCTAATACCAAAGCCAAAGAAGTACATTACGAAAAAGGAAAATTACAGACCAATTTTTCTAATGAATATAGATGCAAAAATCTTCAAAAAAATACTTGCTAACCAAATCCAAAAACACATCAAAAAAATTATACAGCACAATCAAGTAGGCTTTATCCCAGGTATGCAAGAGTAGTTCAATTCAAGAAAATCAATCAGTGTAATATACCACATTAATAAATTGAAGAAGAAAAATCATATCATCATCTCAATTGCCAGAGAAGAGGTATTTGACAAAATACAACATCCTTTCTTGATAAAATCACTCTGAAAGATAGGAATAAAGGAAACTTTCTAAACATGATAAAGTGCATATATGAGAAACTCACTGCCAACATTGTTCTCAATGGTGAAAGACTAAAAATTTTCCTGCTGAGATCGGGAACAAGACAAGATGCCCACTGTCACCACTGTTACTCAATATTGTGCTAGAAGTTCTAGCTAGAGCAATTAGGCAAGAAAAAGAAATAAAAGGCACCCAAACAGGAAAGGAATTAGTAAAACTTTCACTATTCACTGATATGATTCGATACCTAGAAAATCCCAAAAAATTCACAATAAAGCTATTTTAGAACTAACAGACACCTTCAGCAAAGTGGCAGGGTACAAAATTAATATGCTAAGATCAATAGCATTTCTAAACACTACTAATGAGCAAACTGAAGCAACTAAAAGAATCAAATATTTAGGAATAAACTTAACCAAGGATATAAAGGACCTATATTCAGAAAACTACAAAACATTGCTAAAAGAAACCAAAGAAGACCTAAGAAAATGGAAGAACATTCCATGTTCATAGATTGGAAGACTAAATCTCATTAAGATGTCAACTCTATCTAAATTGACTTACAGATTCAATGCAATTCCAATAAAAATTCCTAAAAGTCTTTTTTTCCAGAATTGGAAAAACCACATTATCAAATTTATTTGAAAGGGTAAGGGCACCTGAAGAGCCAAAAATATCTTTAAAAAGAAGAATGAAGTTGGAGGACTCTCACTTTCTGACTTTAAAGCATATTACTTAGCTATAGTGTTAAAAAAAAAAAAAAATTGTGTGGTACTGGCATAAAGATAGATTGATGAATGGAATCAAATTGAGAGTTCAGGAATAAACCCTCACATCTATGGCCAAATGAGTTTTGACAAGGCTGTCAAGCCTACCCAGGTGGGTCAGAATAGTCTATTCAAAAAATGGTGCTGGGAAAACTGGATATACATAGTTAAAAGAAAGAAAGAGGACCCTTATCTCATATCGTATCCAGAAATTAACTCAAAATAGATCCATAACCTAAATTTAAAAGCTAGAACCACAAAATTCTTAGAAAAAAATGTAGGGAAACATCTTCAAGACCTTGTAGTAGCTGGTGGCTTCTTAAACCTTACACCCAAAGCACAAGCAATGAAAGAAAAAAAATAAATGGCACCTCCTCAAAATTAAACACATCTGTGCTTCAAATTACTTTGTCAAGAATACAAAAAGGCAGCCTATTTAATAGAAAATATTTGGAAACCACATATCTAATAAAGGTTTGATTCCCATTGTTATATAAAGAGAACATACAATTCAATATAAAAAGACAAGCAACCCATTTAAAAATGGACAAAAGACTTGAATAGACATTTCTCCAAAGAGGAAATACATATGGCCAAAAAGCACATGAAAAGATGCTCAATATCACTAGCTATTAGGGAAATTCAAATCAAAACTATAATGAGATATCATTTCATGCCCTAAAGAATGGCCATTATTTAATTAAAAAAAAAAAAAAAACATAAAACTTCAAGTACTAGAGAGGATGCAGAGAAATAGGAACACTCCTTCACTGTTGGTGGGACTATAAAATGGTGCAGGCTCTGTAGACAATGATCTGGTGGTTCCTCTGGAAACTAAATACAGAACTACTGTATGATCCAGAAATACCACTACTAGGAATATAATCAGAAGAACTGAAAGCAAG